>APFE031018482.1:0-23707 GCA_000404065.3 Pinus taeda
TTGTAAGCATATTTCGGTATTTTCCATTAATGAAATGAAGTATTATTTCCGCTGCATCTTTGTGTATATGGTTATCTCGGTAATTTGTTGCGTTCCTGTTTAAATCCGGATCAGTGTTTCAATGTCCAATGGTGTGTTTTCATATTGTTCCATTCTAATGATGTTGCTTCCTTGAATGATGCGACATTTACATTATCAAGTATGTGATTAACTAGACTAATCAAATGAATGATGAAAATGGTGTAAAGTTACAACAACAAAAAACTTATGTTAACATACTATAATAATGGTTTTTATATTATGTAACTTACTATTATATTTCTAAAGTTACTTTATACAATGATGAAAATTTTATCTAATGTTCAATTAAGGAATATGAAAAATCTGAATTTATATTATTACTTGGTGGTAAATTTTGTAATTTATACAAAATTATTGTGAGATGTTACAAGTTATTACAAAATAAGTAGATGGTTATTAATTTGAAAAAAAGAATCCAAAAGGAAAATGATGCACATAATCGAGTGGGAAATTTTCACTAATACTTATAAAAATTATCTACTCTCCCATTGTTACATTATTACAAAGAAAAGTGCATTGTTATCTACTTTAAGAAAAAATGATAAAAAAGTCGTCATTCCTATACTACACTTTGGTACACATTTTTTACTACTTTTACTTACAATAAATACATTAGTCAATTATTATATCAAAAAACATGTTTATTTTAAAAGAAGGTTTTCAAAATTTTAATTAATTATTAGTAATTAAATCAATTTTAACTATACTATCATTAATTTATATGATTATTTATTATTATTAAAATAAAGTTATAATTTAATTAATTTTTATGACTTTTAATCTTGATAATTGTGAGCATATATTGTGAAGTATTTTGGCTGAAGTAAGTAGTTTTGAGTGCCTACTAATGGATTAATGAACACATTTTACCAATCATTTTAATTTATATACTGAGTTAGTATTTATTGAGCGGAAAAGTTCATTATACAAAAGTTGACACATGCTCCTTTCAAAATAAAATTAAAATTATATATAAATTAAAAACAATGTCCACTACAATTAAAAGAAAAAATCATATCCATTTTTTGTTAGTTTTAACTAAAAGCATTATAAAATAGAATTATAAAGAATCAATAACCTCATATTAACTATGCTCACTCGATTATATATTGATATTACAAGCTAGTATGAAGGAGATGTGGTAAAAATATTTCACGCTTACTCTCAATCATAAAACACTCTCTAAATGAATATATAAAAAACTAGAAACAATTCTGAATATATATGTTTGGTTCCTATGGAGTTGAGAGTTGTCGTGACAAGGTTGTGCGATAATGTTATTATCAATATTAAGATCACTAAGGATCAGTCTAAGGAGATTAAATCTAATATTGAAGTCAAACAATTGTGTTCCTTATCTGGTAGCATTTTTTTCATGTATATTGATAACTTAGAAGAGCTTTGGAAGACACAAGTTGTGTTGTACTCACTCTTACTAGCATGGTCATAACTCTTCTCCTTTTATGTTGACCATATTGTTCTTTTGACAAGGAACCATTATGATCTTGACAAGAAATTGATATGTATTCTCTAAGATGAATATGACTATAAACAATAACAAAAATAAAACCATGATAATTTAATCCAGAAAGATCACCTATGATACTTGCATTTAAGGCAACAACTCCTTGGAGGAAGTTCCTTCATACAAATATCTAGGAATTAACATCCATCACCATTCAATATTACATTATTGATAAAAGGGTAAATCGAGGTTGAAAGCTTACTATGGGCTTGAAAGCATTCTAAGTAGTGAAATCTTTAGATTTGGGGTAAAAATAAGCTCCTCTTTAAGACTCTTGTTGCTCCTATTATTTCATATGGATGTGAGATTTGGGGTTGTAGAATATCTAAAGAATCACGTCAGAAGATTGAGTATATACAAAAGAATTTCATAGCCTACAATTTCAAAATTAAAGAAAATACTTCCTACCCGATCCTCATTATGAAGCATCATTTCCCCCATTGAAAGCATGGATATGACTAGGTATCTCATATATAAGAAAAAGTTATACAACATGGATGTCAAGAGGTTTTCTAAAATTGATTATAACTCTAGCCAAAACCCCCACCTTGGCCTCAAGCAAGGGTGACATAAAGATGCCCAGTCCTTGCTTGACCATTTGTGTATAATGGATGAAATCATCTTGTAGAATTCAAATAATATTAAAAAAATATTACTTACAAATTTAAGGAGAAATTTTGGGGAAATAAATATCAGGAGGGAAAAATGAAACTAAGATATTATAAGGAATTCATCAACCCCAATCTTAAAAACCAAAATTATCTTTTCCTTGATTGATTAAGAAGAAAATGAATATTTCCAAGATTACAACTAATTCTCATTAACTTCATAATGAACTTGTTATTACTCAATTCTCCAAACACTCACATGAAAGAGCTTCTCAAGTGTGCAATCCTAGGATGATTGAAGATGTAAATAAATTTTTCTTAGATTGGTCATATTATACTCACATTCCATCTAATCTTCAAAATATCTATCATACTACAAACCTTCTTGACATTTTAACTCAACAAGATTATTTTAGGTATATAAATAAAATGTTAATAAATTATATTTAATTTATTACCTTCTTAATAGAGGGAAGAGAAAAGAAGGATTATTATTCATTTAATTTCTATATAAAAGTGATATGCAAAAACATTAAACAATATTAAAATATTAAAAAGATTTAACTAATTTATAAACAAAATATTTCAATATAAGTTAAGTAATAATGATGAATATTTAAAAAATAATTCCGTAAATAAATTTTCAATGTGCTAGAAACACTCTAATCTCCCTTGTATTGTCCCTAATGGTGTAAACATTTATGTCTTAACTTAATATGAATAAGTTATAAGTATTAGATAAAAAATAATAATTATAAAACATATTATAAAAAATTATAAAAAATAGAAAAGTGATAAAAATAATATGTAAATTCCATTCAATTTATCACAATGCAATATGGCTATCACTTTAAATCAAATTTAAATATAAAAACTAATAATATATAAAACCTTAATAAATTTAAACTAATAAACACATAAGCTATAATTTTATTATTTATCTGGTGGTGGGACTACAGTAATTAAAAAAGACCAAAATGTTAAGAGTATTTTAATTGTTTTTTTATGGTGGAAATGGATTCAACGCCATCAAAAACCTATGGGACACCCAAAACCCTAAAGTTTGACAATTATGACAGTTGTGACGAAGATTTTCAAAAAACTTATGCCTGATTTTATCATAATCTTGATAGAATTTCCATTATTTTCAAAGCTAATTTGTGGATTTTTATACTACCCTTTATTTAATCTGTAACCATCTTATTTTAAGACTTCATATTCAAATTTTATTAATAAACATATAAAAATTTAACATTGTTAAAAAGTGTTCACATTTGAAACATGTAATGTGACCAAATAGATTATAAAATCATTGAATATAAAAGAACTAATATGCTTCTTTCCCATACAAATAATTTTTCAAATTTTGTACTTAAACCAAATTGCTTTTGATCCTGGCTAAATTCTGTGACACTTGCTAAATTCGTTATTAAAACTGATAATTACTGACGTACCATGTTCACATCAAATGTTCATGTCCCATATTCGCATCATACATTAGTAAAGTTTATAACTGTGAGGGAGAATCACCAAAATATAACTTTGTTGCTTTTAATTTTCATTTTAGCAAATAGTCTATTGAAGCTTATCATTGAAAGTAGGCATCATTTTATTCAGTTGTTTAAAATTCTGAGCATATTACAATTTCAAAATAGAAATATAAATTCATGCGATGCAAAGATTGCAACAGTTTTGGATCTTTAGAGTAGTAGTTTCACAAATTTTCGATCAGCCTAAAATCACCATGGATCTAGGTATTGCACTAAAATATATCTAAAAGTATTGCTGAGGAGGAGATAACTGGGGAAGCACCATTCTTGAGCATGCAAACTCGACTGAGCGAGAATGGTTATGCATGCAGACCAAATTGGAAAAGTTTATTGGAGAAAACCAGGATTTTGACGCAATCAAATTAAGTTGGCAAGGGCTTCCCAGCCAAAAAGCTTTTGAACAACGTTAATGCCCTGGACGGTTGAAATTCTGGAACTTGATGCCCCGCCCCACGAACGGTGGCAAATGTCAGTCCCTTGTAAATTACAGTATATCCTCCCACCTGCACAAATTTTGACGTGGAATTAGAAAATTTCTGCACATAAAGATCAATCTTCTCAGAACTTTATATGTGAAATTAATGACAGTTCAATCTAATTACCTCGTCGCCATCAAGCCAGGGGTACCATGGAGTTTCAATTGGAAGTTTGAGTTTATTAATGGAGAATCTTGTAGAGGTCACGGGCACTGTGCTATCAGTGTCTCCACTGAAAACCAAACAAAAGATTCAGAGATCGTTATAAAATAACAAACTTGTCATGCACCGCGGGGAAGAAGTCATTAAAATAAAATAACAAACTTGTCATGCACCGCGGGGAAGAAGTGATTAAAATTCATACCTATAGATAAGTATTCGCAGGCCTCTTGGAATAAGATGGCGGCTATAGATTTCTAACATACTTGGGGGAGTGTCCTTCCAAGAACCATTCATGATATAACTTAAGGTAACACATTGCAAGAAATCAAAATGAATTTCCAAAGGTAAAACAAATTTGGTGGGTGTTTTGCTTTGAACTTAAAAATAAATTATTATTATTATTAATTTGCTTTAAGGAGTCTCACTTGCATGTAGCCCAGGCTGTTTCCTTTGCATGTATGGCTTTCTGAACATCGGGTCTATTAAGGTACGAGTATACGTAGTGATCAATGCAAGGATCATATCCAGGAATTTCAGCTTCTTCCTGCTTTTCACACAAGTATGTTCAATGAAAATTTGAGGCTATAGAAGCTTATCTTAACTCACATATAAATTTATCGAGTGGTTTTGAAGACTTATTATTATCTTTTTCATTTAGATTTAATTTCCTGCATAACCAAAAAAAAACGGTTTAAAACTTATATAAGTGTATTACTGTAATGACATTCAAATTTCAACCATTATATTATATAAATTTCTAATTTACACACCTTGGCTTGGCCGGATGAATTAGTTGGACATTGGGGAGCAAAGATGTCATACTTATCGATATTTCCCGTGTCTGGGATTACGAGATCGAGACCAGAGCTACATGTCCCTATATTTGATTCGATTAGAGCTTCATAAGTTTCATCCGATATTAAAGCATGTGTCCACGGGTACGTAATTTGTCCAAGAATATCTGTCTCGCAATTCATTATGCCGTTCCCCACCTGCATAAGTTCAATGAGTAAACTTGAAATTGATTGTATACTCTAGTTTCAAAATTTCTGGACTTGCACCATGGATTTTAACATAGTTGTAAATTTTAATTTTATTGCTGTGGTTGGAAATGCGCTTCTTTATTGGTAGAGTAATTATCATATTATTTGTCTTGGGTATCATTTAAGGTGGTTAATGGTCCATTTGTAAGTATTTGGAATTTTACTAATAACCAAAACCTCAATAATGTGGTGTAACCAAAAACTTCAATGTGATATTAAAACTTTTACTATTCATTGGTAATCAAGTACTGAACTAATTGCCACCCTTGAAACATATTACTAACCTCCTAGTAAATTAATTAGATTTAGAAGTTTATTACTAATCTCAACTACATAATAATGTGCTGTAACCTAAGACCTCAATATGATATTAAAATCTTTATTATTCATTGGTAATCAAGTGCCTGAGCTCATTGCCACCCTTGAGACATATTACTAACCTCCAAGTAAACTAACTAGACTTGGAAGTTTATTAATTTGTTTTGATGTAATGGAAAATTTCAACTCTTTTGTCCCACCCCTCAATATTTTTGCCTCGTAAATTGTTTTCTTTTTAGGTCGAAAAGCTCTGTTCTGAACTCACCATTACTCCTTTGAAATTAATGAAAGATGCCTGCGACAACTTTTGGTGGTGTAAAATTGTTGCAGCCAACTCTGGAACGTAATGTCCTACAGTCATGCTCCGATAGTCGGCATTAACACTCACAAAATTATCAATATTTTTCTATAAATCCAACGTGTCTTGCATTTATTCAGAATATCACAGCTTTCAGAAGATTTCAGACAAATGCAACGACAAATCTGTTTAATATACAATCTTCACATAAAGACCAGCAATATACAATCCTCACATAATTTGACTCCTTACATATCATTTTTGAAAAAAAATAAATTAAATCTCTAAATATATGGTCATTTTAAAAGTTTCCAAAGCCTCGTAGAAACCATTTGGATAAAATAACACTATATTATGTATTATTACCAGCATAACTTTCGCCTGCTATGTAGAAATCTCGAAATCTATACTCGGTAAACCTGTTGAACCAGTTCACCAGGAATGCATACGCGTCTCTAGCTGGAAAAGAAACAAAGGTCATATGTTTAAATGTATGCTACTACTTTAGGGTTTTTCTATTCCTGACATAAATTTCTACAAGACTAACACTTCACAAATTACCTGTTTGTTTATCACCACTCTCTTCATAATCAGAGCTCCTGTTTGAATAAGAGAATCCAACACCAGCAGGGGACTCCAGAAACAATATATTGGCCACTGTAGTAAGAATGCATGGTGATAATATAGACGAAAATTGAATCTAATAAAATTTCTTATAATTATTCAGTAAAAAAATAACAATAAATCAATATCATATATCTTAATAATATAAAATCATGTTAGTTTTAAATTTTTGAAAATAAATAGAGATATATAAATATTTGCAATAATATGAAATTTAAATGAAATTTATATTTAGTATAGGATTATAGATATTTATTATCCTTTTAAATTAAATTAAATTTATAATTTAGTTTTAATTTATAATCAAATACAAATATTAAATTGATAGTTAAATTGATATAGATGATAAATTGGAGTTATATTTTTTAAATATAATAATAAAGAAATTTATAATATCTAAATAATATATTTATATTATATAAAATTAGAAATATATTATATAAAATTAATTTACTTTTCAATTATATATTTATTGAGATGAATTGAAGTTTATTTTGACTAAAATAAATTTTAATAAAAAATATATATTTTTAATTTTTAAGTAATGAGATGACAATCTTCTTATTGGGTGATAAACAAAGTATTGGGAAACTCACCTAGGTTGTATATCAGTGATGTTCGGGAACATTACAAACTCAACAAAATGTTGGATAAAATGATAGATGAATGAAAGAAATGTTGCATATTCAAGCTAGATAACCACTCCTACTATGATTGACCCCATACATGGGTGAGCAGCCCCAAACTACAAGGCTTTCAACCACCAAATACTCATAGTTTGAGGATAAGGGATGATGGATAAGGCTGACCACACCAGCAGATGCATAGGACCCTGTGATGGCTGAATGCAACTAGCTAAAGGTTTGTAAATCTATTATCTAATACACAGACAAGATGACAGCTCTCTATGCATAAAACAACAGAAACCTGCAAGCAATTTCAATGATACATGCTAAAATATAACATAGAGGTGGGATGACAGCCCCTTTACTGCTAAAAATCAACAACACATCAACAACTACAAAACAAGCACAGCCTGGAACAAGAAGAAGAAATGGAAAATGAGCAATTGACAACAAAAGAAGTTTGTATTAGTTGGAAGTGAAGACCAGACGCTGTAGATTACATAATAGTTACAGTCTCCAGAAGTTGAATCTTACAACACACTAACTCTCCTCTAACACTCATCAATCCGATTATATCGTGTCTCTCAGTATATATAGAATTTGTTTACAAAATATCTCTGCTACTAAGCGTGGAGGTGTCTTAATGGATCACCCACCGCATTTACAATTTGACATGGGCCTTTCTGATTCAATCTGAATGTTTTAATGAACGAATGACATTTTACTGGTACTTTGGTGTACTCCTTGAATAGGTGGACTGTTGACTGAATAAACTTCCATAACTGCTGCATAGTTGAACTGCTCGTGGGTGTCCTTCTTTTTCCTTGACTGTGTTGTTCATTAACTACGGTTGGTGGAGCCTTAACAAGCGAAGAGTGGGTAGATCATTCCCTTCATTCTTCATGTGAATACCACAGGCAACAGGCGACAATAGGATGGTGAGAGCATGACCAGAATGCGAAAACAAATTCTGGTCGTCGGATCATAAAACTCAATTGCCAAGATTGCACAGGAGAAACAATCGGGAGTAGGGGGAATGACAGCTATTAGATCTGCCCATAGCAAATCCAATGATTATAGCACGACAGAGAAACACACACGTTAACGCGTGGGAGAAATGATACGATAGCGGGAAGTGGTTTTCCCACACCACTTTTGACTGCAGGCGGTAATCGTACAGGGCAGTGCGATGCAATGAAATGAAGACACGTGGCTGGGAGAAAGGCGGGCAAAACAACTATCCTGGGGTTTATCGAACGTGTAGGTTGACGGAGTAGGATTTGCATACATCGTTGGATCAACGGGCGAAGGATTGGATGGTGGAGAAATAAAGCACGGGTTCATCATTGACATGATGGGTGATATGACTGGTAAAGGGAGGGCCCAACTATGGATTATTTTATATGTGCAGGTTATAATGAATTAAACATTAGGGCCTAGTATAGGACAAAAATAGAGGTTAATGCGGGGTTTTAAAGGTAAATGAAAAATATTTAAGGGGAAGGATGCAATGGAATTGTGGTAGTTATAAGGAGGAAAGGGGAAAATGAAATGGAAAACCTATAAAAACTGTTGTAAACCTTTGCAACAAAAACCAGCACTGCTCGACACCTGATTTAATCCAACAAAAGCTGAAACTGTAGCAGAGCTAACACTGGCTCCTTCTTGGGATGAGATCCTCCCTGTGAGGACTCAAGAACCTTCAGACCAATGCCTTCATACAAAATTCAGCTTTAAAAATATTGCCTAGTGTCCATTAGGCATGGAGTTGAATTAGGTCTACAATAGAAAACTGTAAAAGAACATGCTTACAATTAATAAGGCCTGAAAGCTTAAATTTTTCAAAAATTGCCCATCTACTAGGCCATCAAAATTGCTGCCTATCACCATGTTCATCATAGATTAGCAACACAGGATTTATTTGATCCTCTATCTCAAACAGTTTAGGCCTTATGAGCTTAGTAGGTAGATAGGGATCAAATTTCATTCCCTCTCTGTGAATTCTCCTCCTTGGATATATCTTATAGGAGCTTTTGTACACCTGTTGGATAATCATGGCTGCTGTGTACCCGTTTTTGTCTTCTGTGGCCGGCACAATAAATATGACTGGTGTACCAATATGTTCATGTGCAAGGGACACAGAAACCTTGCCTGCTCCTGAATATTTCTTTGAACAATCCTCATCCAAGGCGGAGTCCCAAAACTGTGCATCCTCTTCCTCTATCATCTGATAAGCTGTAGCTTCAAGATGTATAGAGTCCAACTGAGCAGGTTTCATACTATCAAGACTGAGTTGATCAGTTTCGGCCTTGAGCCTTGAATTTTGTTCTGTTTCAGTGTTCAGGGGGCAACTTAGAGGGATTGCCATTTGAGCAGACAGAGGGACGAAAGATGATGGGGAGCTTTCCTCTCCCTTACTGATCACTAAGATGGGGATGATAACAGGCTAGAAAATTTGCAGATCTGCATAGCCATGGGGAGGCGTGTTGACTTCAGGCTCAGATTGCTGAAAGAGGTAGGTGCCTGCTGCAAGCTGCCACTGTTGGCCAACTTGTTGTTCTGCAGCTACAACAAATTGTTGAGTAGCGCCCTTGGCTAATGCCTCTTCATAGGCAGCTCTGGTTAGGAAAACAACATCTTCCAAACCAGAAACCTCCTCCTCCTCGAGATACACTTCTTCCATGACTATATTCTGACAAAAGGTCTTCACCCTTTGATCATCGCTTGCAGTTCTGTTTCTCTACAAAATCTGCAACTGCTCCACCCCTGCATGTTGCTCCACTCTTAACCTGGAAACTTCAAAGGCCAATAGCTCTAACATCCTGGCTATTTTGTCGAGCTTATGATCTGAGGATGATGAGAGCCCATCCCTCTGCGAGTTCCCAGACTCAGTATAATCATAGAGAAAAACTTCCTTATCCCCCTAGTGCTTTAGGAACACATCATCTAAAGCCTCAATATCTGCTATAGACCTAGGGGCTAGTTTACTAAACCATTTTCTAGCTTCCCCGTCTAGACTTTGAAACAAAAACCTCATCCAAACATCATTCTCACTTATATCTAAGTTATCAGCATAACTGTAAAAAGCTTCAAGGTGTTCTTCTGCGGTTACTCCCTTTGTACCAGTAAATTTAGGCATATATTTTTTATATTCTCCCATAGGCATAGGATTTAGAGGGACAGGCAACACTAAAGGTCCATATTTAGCAAAAACATTCTCTCAATCCATGTAGGTGCTTGTTGTCCTGCCATGACTGTGGTATACGAAAGGGATATGGGTGGACTGAGTGGAATGAATCAATGAAAAGAATGATAGAAATAGAGGAATATGATGGACAACATGGATGCTTCTTTCAACTAAGGTCCGAAAGGAAAATGAATGACTAAGGAGCTGAATGAATCTCTAAAGGTGACATTCACTAACAGAAATACATGGAACTTGTAAGGCTTACCTGATCCTAGTGCTCCTTACTGCGATATTTTCTTCTGTTGAATGATCTTCTTAGGATCAGGCAATGGTTCAGCTAATGATTTCTGAAGATTTCTACGAGGATGCCTCACCAACTGCGCCAGAACTGCAATGTGGAGTCGCCAAAAGATGGTCTTCCTCCAATGGAGTGGCTAGACGGATGATTACAACCAGATACTATGTTCAAACCTTGTCTGTCATCAAAGCTTGAAGCTGTGTCGTTCTCCTAGTGAAGCTGAACTTCGATTCTCCTCTCCCCGGCAATGGTGCCAATTAATGTTATCACCCCAAGAAACTCACCTAGGTTATATATCAGTGATGCTTGGGAACATTACAAACTCAACAAAATGTTGGATAAAATGGTAGATGAATGAAAGAAATGTTGCATATTCAAGCCAGATAACCACTCCTACTATGATTGACCCCAGACATGGGTGAACACCCCCAAACTACAAGGCTTTCAACCACCAAATACTCACAGTTTGAGGATAAGGGATGATGGAGAAGACTGGCCAAACCAGCAGATGCACAGGACCCTGTGATGGCCAGCTGCAACTAGCTAAAGGTCTGTAAATCTATTATCTAATACACAGACAGGATGACAGTTCTCTATGCATAAAATAACAGAAACCTGCAAGTAATTTCAATGATACATGCTAAAATCTAACATAGAGGTGATATGACAGCCCCTCTACTGCTAAAAATCAACAACACATCAACAACTACAAAATAGGCACAGCCTGCAACAAGAAGAAGAAGTGGAAAATGAGCAATGACAGCAAAAGAAGCTTGTATTAGTTGGAAATGAAGACCAGATGCTGCAGGTTACATAATAGTTAAAGTCTCCAGAAGTTGAATCTTACAACACACTACCTCTCCTCTATCACTCATCAATCCGATTACATCATGTCTCTCAGTATATATAGAATTTGTTTACAAAATATCTCTACTACTAAGCGTGGAGTTGTCTTAATGGATCACCAACCACATTTACAATTTCACATGGGTCTTCTAATTCAATCTGAATGTTTCAATGAATAAATGACATTTTACTGGTACTTTGGTGTACTCCTTGAACAGGTGGACTGTTGACTAAAACAACTTCCATAACTGCTGCATAGTTGAACTGCTCGAGGGTGTCCTTCTTTGTCCTTAACTGTGTTGTTCCTTAACCGCGGTTGGTGGAGCCTTAACGAGCGGAGAGTGGGTAGATCGTTCCCTTCATTCTTCGGGTGAATACCACAGGAAACAGGTGAGAATAAGATGGTGAGAGCACAACCATAAGGCGAAAACAAATTCTGTCTGTCGGATCATAAAACTCAACGACCAAGATTGCACAGGAGACACTATTGGGAGCAGGGGGGAATGACAACTATTGGATTTTCCCATAGCAAATCCAATGATTATAGCATGGTAGTGACACACACATGTTAACGGGAGGGAGAAATGATACGACAGCGGGAAGTGGTTTTCTCGCACCACTTTTCACTGCAGGTGGTAATCGTACAGGGAAGTGCGATGCAATGAAATGAAGACACGTCGCTGGGAGAACGGCGGGGAAAAAAACTATCCCGGGGTTTATCGAATGTGTAGGTTGACGGAGTGGGATTTGTGTACATCGTTGGATCAATGGGTGGAGGATTGGACGATGGAGAAATAAAGCACGGGTTCATCATTAACATGATGGGTGATATGACTCGGAAAGGGAGGGCCCAACTATGGATTATTTTATATGCGCGGGTTATAATGAATTAAACATTAAGGCCTAGTATAGGACAAAAATAGAGGTTAATGCAGGGTTTGAAAGGTAAATGAAAAATATTTAAGGGGAAGGATGCAATGGAATTGCGGTAGTTATAAGGAGGAAAGGGAAAAATGAAAGGGAAAACCTATAAAAACTGCTGTAAACCTTTGCAACAAAAACCAGCATTGCTCAACACCTGATTTAATCCAACAAAAATTGAAACTATAGCAGAGCTAACAGACACCACTTGCCTATTAGTCATAACAAAAACGTTTGATCCCCCATCATTTCCTAGCATGTACACATTAATGAACAAGGGTGGCACATATAGGAAGTTTTTCAATGGCATGTGGATTTTTATAAAGTTGGATGGTAAGTTTAGGAGTTTAGTACTTTGGTCTCAGCTCCAGTTAGTCACGTTCTGTTTAGCCTCGTATGACTCCTTCTTGTTTCCTTTTATGCACTCAAGAAATGTCTAGTTCTTCCTAGCCTAACCTCCACCTTAGGGGAGTTAATTTCCTTCAAGACTGTAAGGAATCAAAGAATGAACATGGGTAGGGAGTGTGGTATCTCTTGCCTACATGTGCTTAGATATATGCATTTTTTAAAATGTTTCTACATGTTACCTCTTCAATTTTTACTCACTCAAGTTATTGGTTGCATGTTACTTTGATTTGAATCTCTGTATTACTTGTTGGGTTCTTAGTTCTCACTACTGTCATAAGTTTATATATTATCGAGAATTTCTAAAGGCTTATGGAATTCCTTTTGGCCACCTTCCCTATTATATCGTCCTATTTCTTTGGCCACCTTCCCTATCACATGGTCATCTTCTAATTCCTTGTTTGGGAGGGTGTTTTAATGTAGGGCATCCAAAAAACCAAGTTGACCGAGAGTTCAAAATAATTTACCAGAGTTGGTTCCTTAATGAGTAAATTGTTAAGATCAAGTTTTTTTTGCAACGTAATTCATTAGATTTAGATAATTGTTGTAATTAGCCTAATTATGTCAAGTTTCAGCTCATCTGATCTTATTTTCAAGGATCTGGAATGATGTGAAACACATATAAAAGAGAAAAGAGTTTGGGGAGAGAGAGAGAGAGAGAGAGAGAGTGTGTTGCAGGGTTCTCCGTTACACCCCCAGGTTTTATTTGAATTTCTATAATCAAAGACAGAGATGCCCACCCCAACATAATGGCTTTTGCCTCCATTAAGAACTCAATAATCTAAGCTGAGTCACAATGTACATGTGGAAGAGACAACACTTATTTTATTCTTTTATGGGAATATGTATGTTGATAGAGGTCGCAGAGACGGAATCAACTTTTCATCAACAAGTAATCACCAAAAGACAGTTTCTTGGGTGACAGGTTGTTATGAAACTAGCTCACAAAAAGATAGAAAAGATAGATCAACGCCTTAAAAATAAGCCTCTTTAAGGGGCAATCTCCTTTACATTACACAAATGCACATTCTTGGATGATACAAATGATAAGACCTCCTTTCTATATATAGGAGTCTAAGGGGTCATAATATAATCAGAGCCAACATAACAATAATAATGTAAGGGCACAATAATAACAATAGTGGGCTTATATCAGGCACAATAATAAAAATATGGGGACTAAATGGGCACAACAGTATAATAAGGGGGTTCTACTAATAACAATAAGAGGTTACACTAGTAGTATAGGAACCTAACAATCCCCTCTCCTTCAAAAAGTGTAGTCCTCAACGCTTGAGTAGTTCTTGATGCTTCTGTATAAAATTCTCATCCTTCCATGTGGAATCTTCAGTAGGTAAGTTCTTCCACTTGATGAGATTCTTTGAAAATGATCGATTTCGTAGCTATTGACTTCTCGATTCTGTGAATTCTTCAGGTTCCAATATGATTTTTCCTTCCTTGTCAAGTTTTATCAATATTGTAGGAACTGGGATCTTCGACAACTTTTGAATGAGTTCCCACCCTGCTTCCCTATTCTTCCATTCATCCCTTGCTTTGTTTATCAAATTTAGTTGGATAATTATACCAACCTCTACCATTTCTACAACCATATGTTCAATCTCACTCCTTTGGGTATATGGATATTGGTGAGGACCAGTATTGCAGTAATAATGCTGCAACTCCTAGGGCATCCTACTTTACTTTTATCAACCCAATAGTTCATAACAAACTTGGAAGCGATGGTGCTGTATACACAAGTACTAGCTCTTACTGCAGGCTGTCACTTGGTCAACTGGCACAAGATCACTAGGAGCTTAAGCCAACTTCTATGAATTATCAGAAGAAGCATTTAACTATGATGATAGAAAGCCACTCTACAAGGACTATTCTACTTGCAAAAAAGAGAGGGAAGACAGAAATGTAACTCAAACCCTAGCAAACCCTAATTTATCCAACTAACCCTACTTTTGCAGAAAAAGAGATAGAAACTGATGAGATGAATGCCATTGACTACTAGGAAGATGAATTACATCTATTTAAACTACGTTTGAAAGAAAATGAGAAAAGCACATCCTTTTGTATTTTATGTGCTTTATGTGAAATTGTTATGCATGAGCTTTTGTCTGTTTGTGACTGTGGTAGAGGTTTGGTGGTGATGGAGGATGGAATTGGTTTTTGCAGAGGTGCAGGAAGGTGTGGAGAGGTTCTAAGAAGCCCCTAGTACCCTTCTGAATACATTCCCTTGCAATCAGATTTCGAAAAATCACTCACAGGAAATTCTACAACAGGTTGCAAGGGATCTATAAGAGGATCTACAGGAGGAGGCCGAGAGCTGTTTTTGGAGGTTTTGAAGGTAGAAAGATGATGGGAAAGGGGCAGTTGAAGGCTAGATGACAGTGTTGAGGTGTCTGGAGCTTGTCAAGGAGGATCAAGAGGAAACATGATGGTTGGATTTGTTCAAATGGCAAGAGGGAAGCTTATGGAGAAAAAAGCAGAAATTAGGGTAGATTGGTAAAATGTTGTGAATTACATGGGAAATACGTGAAAAGTGAGCTGATACTGGCTGCTTTATAGATGTATGGGGAGCTGAGGTGTCCTGTGAGAGATCTGCACATCTAATTATGCAAACTAATCAAAGAAAGGATTAATTATACTATGAAAACATAAATTTCTCTAGCTTAACCTAATTTCTGACCTACAAACAAAAAATGTTGAATAGTAACCTTTGAACAAAAAGAATGCAGGGATATCTATTGTGAAAGAACAAGAAATGATCTAGGCAACTGAATCTGAAGCAACACACTAACTTTCCAAATCAGGTCATCACACTAGAAATTGCAGAGAAGAGCAAAACTGTGTTTTTGGTGGCAGTAGTAGTGCCTTGAGCTCAAATCATAGTCCCAGAAAGGGAGAAAGGAGATCAGGGCCTGTTGTTGGCCTTTTGAATCTTAGCCTGTCCATTAACCTACTTGAGCAACTAAAACAAAACAGCTATGCAAGCCATCATAAGCAACCTAATCTAAGCAAGATAAAATGAATCTATGTAATAGAAATTAACTCATGAACTGAAGCAAAAACATACAAGTACAAAGCAAGAGGTGTTGGGCAGCTATAGTTGCGCCCTAATCTAGGAGCTTCAGCCCTGTGAAAGAGATCAGTGCTAGCTCAAAAACTATTTCATTTCCATTATCAAAAATAAAAGTCACATTACATAAACTGTTCTAAAAAAGGAAGGTCGAAAATGAGTTGCACAAGAGCTGCACAAAAGTGTGAAAATTCTACTGATGACTGGCTAACCTACTGAGGCTCTAAGCCCCCTAATTTATACAAATGGAGTCCCCCAACAACCTTCCTAAAATCAAGGAGCTCGGCTTCCCAGAACTGGAGATAAACAACAGTCCTTCTTTACTTGCACAACTGCCCTTTGGATGCATCAATGTAGTTGCTTGTGCTCCAAGTTGTTGATGGAGGATTCAAAGAAATGGGTCATAAATGAAGGAGACACCTCCCTACAAATCCTCTTCCATGTTTTCCTCAAATATCTGCTGCCATTTGCTCATAAATCCTTTGACTTTGTCCAAAATTGACCAAAAAATATGCATAAAGCACACATTAGACTACATGGCCAAATGACTAACCCAATTCACTCTATTAGCATAAATATAATAAAAAAAATGCAATAAACTAATGAGAATGGTGGATTAATTCAAATTAAGAGGCAAAATGAGCCCATATAATTACCCATTTATGGGGCTCATCATCACCGCCCTACTGAATGTGATGCTCATCCTCTGAGCAACTAATCTATCTCCTCATCCTTGATGCCCTTTATGACCTTCCTAACATTCCATGCCTCAGTTGTGAGATCCTCCTTTCTATCATGGAATATAGCCTTTCCATCCTCCTTTTCCCACTGTTTTTGTTCTTCTTCTGCTTTTACTGCCTCCAGTAGTCCTAACAGTGGTGGAGGACTGAACTTGAGGCCAATCCAATTGGCCTTCCAACTTTGCATAGAGTGCTTATATGGTGGTACTCTCCTCAAGGCTTCTCTCATCCTATCTGGGGAGTGATACTCCCTGATCTGTAGGCTGTGAGGTAATGTGTTCCACCTTCTCAAGTAGGCATGAATGCAGTCATCCCCAAGCAATCTCTCCATGTCCTCAAAATGGGAAATAGCCTCGTCTTGCTCATTGATGTACTTAATGGCCCTTTGAGGATCAACTGCAAATTGCAGGTGCACACTAATGAGACCCATAGGGTTTGATGGCTCTGCCCTAATCACCAGAGGTTCACTTTGTTCCTTTGCCATCAACTTCTAAATTTCTACTACTCTTTTCTCCTCATGACTCATCCAGGATGTCATGGCCATCAACTGCAAGTCACCCAACTTTGCATTGGGGTCCCATAGGTTCATATCAGTAAGGACCATGTTATGAAAATAAAACTCTGCCAACTTCGCCTTGTCCTCTACTGAACTGTTTTCACATAAATCTATGAACTATCCATAATCCTAGAAAGGTATGGTGCCCCTTTGGGCCAAAGTTTTGATTTGGAATTGCAACCACTGATCTTTGAAGTAGACCCATAAGATTTGGCTCGGTGTCTACATTGTAGTGCTTCCATAGCCTAGCTGGCCATGTAGGCTAATTGGGCTTCTCTTTCTTGTAGTTGTCTCCTCGATATTTCATTTTCTGCCTAAGGTTCCCTTTCTTGCAACTTCTTATTTAACATTTCATTTTCTACCTCCAATTGAGCCCTTCTGATGCTTTCTGTATGCTTGACCGTGCTCAATTCTTTGCCCAGTTTCCTCAATTTATCTACTATGTGCCTAATGTCTTCCACCCCTTTTGATTTTGCAATATGCATCCATGTATGGGTCCTTACTCTTTCCTTTTCCAGCTCAAAGAAAAGAGGGATTGTAAACTTTTGTGGGATGATTTTCCCTCCTTCCAGAAGGTTGTAATAAGAGCCTAAATTAGGCTGAGGGTTAGGCTCTAGTATCTCTTTTGCCTTATCTTTCTCCTTAGTCTATTATTCTGCTTTCTTTTCAAGATTCTTAGTCTCTTAAAGCTTTGTCAATGTCTCCTATAGAGTGGTCTGCACCTCCTGTAGGACTGTTTTAGAGTCCATAAGTTTGATCCTTTCTTTCCAAGTAGAAGCTCTAGGGCTTCCCCTTTCATAGGTAATGGGGGTTTTGGATGGAGATTCCTCCTTTTTGGCAGTAGGGGCATATTCAATGATGATGGGCTCTTTTGAAGGTGGATGAGGCTTCCCCATCTTTATTCTGGTGCTTTTTCGAGCCTTGAAGTACATGGATGGTTGCCTTTTCCTTTTTTCTTTGGGCTTGGCTAGAGTACTAAGTGCAGCAAGAAGAGTTGCTGCCTCCCTTGCTAGTGTCTCAGGAGACACTTCTTCCTACTTTGCTTCTTCTTCTTCATCTACTATTTTTCCTGTTTCTGCTAGTTTTGCTTCTGCTGTCTCTGATTTTGTTTGCTCCTCTTCTTGCTTAGCTTATGCTTTTCCTGTGGCAACCTTTTTCTGAACTGTCTTAGGCTTCTTCTTTTCAGTTCTTGGCCTCTTATTTTTCTCTACTGTGGTTTTACTATTTTCTGCTTTTGATTCTTTCTTCTTCTCTACTTTAGGCTCATCTTTGGTGGAGTCATGTTCCTCCTTTCCTATCTAGTTTTCTTCTTTTCCTGTGTGGGGTTCCTCTTCTTCCATTTGAGTGTTCTTTTCTTCTTCATGGATTTCTTCCCCTTTTTGTTCTTCCAATTCACTTTCAGATGGACTAAGGTCATAGGTGAGAGTTTTTATATCATCCTCCTTAGTCATGTTTCTGAAAATCTCCCAGGCTATGGGGATTGTGAAAGTGTGTAGGGCATCCTCCGCCAACAATTTAATTAGCCCATGGTGAGCCAATTGGTCTCGAACTCCTGCCTTCAATTTGGTGCTAGATTCTATTAAGGATTGGAGGAGAAAATATGGAATACTAAGCTTTCTAGATGCAGGAAGGTCCATGTCGTATCTTAGTTCATGTAACAGTCTGAAATGGTACCCATAAACTATGTTGTATCTTCCTTCACAAGAGATGTATTTCATAATCTGATAACTGACCTCATTCCATGGGTAAGGTATACTTGTTCTCCTGATGCCATTCTTGTCCTCCACGGGATGTTCATTAGGCTGGAAAAAGGTTTTCTTGGAAACTTGACCCTAACGGTTTTTCTTCCTTGCTCCACGGTAGTCCAAGTGGAAGGTTTGTAATCCTGCGGACGAACTCTGGAGTGACTTCCATAGTTAGACCCTTGAAACTGACAGTGGCATGGGTTTTTGAGTGAGGTTTTAAAGACAATATAAATTCCTTTGTGACTTCATCATCATGTTCATGCAACTTTTCAAGGAAAGGCATCCAATTTTCTCTAGTGAAGAGGGCTACCACTTCTAGATGTTCATGTAGCTTAGTTGAATTCAGAGGCTCCTTCCTCATAAAACCCCCTATTATGATGTTTCAGATTCTACTCGAATATTTTAGTTGAAGAGGGAGGTAGCAAGTTTCAATACTGAAAACAGAGGAACAACTGAGGCTTTCTTTCAAGAAACAGGGAAAGAGCTTTTGTCTTCTTTCTTTTAAACAAAAACAAATTGCAACTTTCCTTCCTTCCAAACCCCATTCTCTAAACTCACATTACTTCTCTGTCCATCTGAGGGAAGCAATACCTTAAAAAAAAACAGAGAACATACAAAACTGTGTTTTTTTCTTTTTACAAAATAAGTAGACTATCCAATGCAAGTTCACTCTTTACAAGCTTAAATTTGTAGAGTTGCATCATCTCTTTACATAGGAGAATACCATGGAGGAGAAAGAGACAGTATTTCAGTGCAAAGAGCAAATGAAGAAACTATATATATAATATATATATATTATATATATATATATATATTATATATATATATATTATATATATTATATATATATATAGATATTATATATATTTTAAAACACAGGCAGACTCTGTTCTCACTTTCCTTCCCTTTTCAACTCAATGCCTCGCTTGGAATCACACCACCCTTTGTATATATGGAAATGCAAAGTGGGTTTTCACCGAGCCTACCTTTTCAGCCCGAATTTGTCATAAAATCTTGCATTCTCCTCTATGGTGCTACTCATTGGCCTTCTTGTAGAAAGGCTCGTGTAGGACTCTGTTTTTGCTCATGTAGATTCCGATAATGCTCCTGTAGAGCCTGATAAGTGGGAAAGTCCTAAGAATGATAGAATTTGAATGTTTCGATGCTCTAGAGGTGGTAGGTAGGTTGCTACAGTCAAGAGCTCGTTAACCCAGATAAGAGAAAAGGTGGTGAAGGCGGTCGACTGCAGGGCACTTGAGTTTACGGGAGCTTTCTGCAGTGATCAGGTGAGGTGGCAGGAAGGGTATGTTACATTCATCCAGACCATTGGTCCCTACTTCAGTGCCATTATGAAACTTTTATGTCGCCTATCGTAATCAACCCAATCATTCCCATTACATTCTGCCACTACCTGTTTTGAGATTTTTCGAGTTGACTGAACACACGTGCTGAGTGCACCCATTGAGCGTTGTTTGAAATGGACGAGGGTGGCTAGTTAGCTGCCCACTGATCTAGTTTGATCGCAACCATCTCACTTGTTCATGCAGTCTTTAAATTATACCCATGCAATAGAGGAATGGGTTTAGTCACTTACCTGTTTAGTCGAGAATTGTGTGCTACTGTGTTGTTGCATGCTCAGACTTTGGCATTTTATCCATGGATTTCTACTGCTGGCGTTCGTGGCTTCTAGATTGGTGGCTCAACTACCTTGTACTAGTGATCTTTAATCAGGATCTGACTCCTTGCGTGTTCTACCTATCTGTGGCTGCACTGACCCTGCCTCTGGAGCTCGATTTGTAAGGGGGCCAGGTGCTATAGGAATCCTACAAGATTTCATGTAGCTGCTTCTCCCTCTAAAACTTTTGGCTGAGGCTTGAGCAAGGACTGGAGAGGCAGCTAAAGAAGATTTTGTCAAACATGGAAAAGTAGCTGGTATGGACTAGGTAAGAGTTAATTTAAGGATGCTGCTTGTTTATTTTTCAGTTTTCTAACAAACAAAGGAAACAGGATTTCTATGTTTTCTGTGTAGGGAAGAAAGAAGCAAGTGGAAATGTAGCGGCGCAGGTATGGAATGGAGAGTTATGAGGATGAATGGTGGTAGGGAGGCCCACAGGTCTTCTTGACATGTTTCTATCCCTTTGATCCTTTTCTTGACTTGATTTCAAGCTCTTTGTGATTTCTACAGGAGCCTCCTATAGAATGCACGTAGCCTCCTGTAGGGTGCATAGTTTTCCAGAAAAGGTGAGACCAGGGAATGGGAAAAGGAAATAGCGATGAAGAAAGAGTCTATCAGAGGTGTACTCGGCCTAACCATGTCCCTTTTTCTTCTATGGCCCTCCTGTAGCCTGCAATGTATTCAAAAGAAATCAGTTTTCTGTTTCTGCTTTTTTCTATTTATGTCTTTTTCCTTTTTTTGCTTTTTTCCTTTTTTTTTAAGAGATAGTTAGGGCACCTCGAAGGGGAGGTTTTCACCCTACCTACCTTGGAGGTGCCCAGGGATATTTATTCTCCTCACCCCTTTCTCTCTGTTTTTTTTTTAGGGAATGGGTGGAGTGGAGGCAGAGACTTGCTCCACTACCAACACTATTTTACTCAGATTTTCAATGAATTCTTTCTTGGAGAGGGGCTTCCTGTAGATTTTCAACCTATTCCCATTGACAAGCATGGGGATGGCTTCTTCATCTATGGTCCTGATCAGAACTGAACCATTGCCATTGCACTTTTCTACTGTGTATGGTCCCAGCCATCTTGACCTCAGTTTGCGCTTGAAATCTTTATACCTTGAGTCATACAGAAACACCCAATATCCTTCTTGGAATTGCTTCTCTTTGAGGTGTTTTTCATGCCATATTTTCCTTTGAAGTTGGACTATCTTTGTGTGGAGAAGGGCCTACAATCTTTGTTCATCCAATCCATTTAGCTGGAGTAACCTTTCCTTTTGTGCATGGCTGAGATCTAGGTCCAGCTGAGCTGCCATCCTTAGTGTGTTGTATTCAAATTCTATTGATAGCAAAGCCTTCTTCCCATAGAGCATGTCATAGGGTGTGAACCCTGTGGTGGTCTTCCATGTGGTGCTATAGGACCAGGTGGCCTCAACCAATCGATCTGCCTAATCTTTTCTGTTGTTGCTCACTACCTTGGTCAAAATTCCTTCCAAAGATCTTTTAGTGACTTCCACCTGTCCATTTGCTTATGGATGGTAATGAATGGAAGCTTTGTGCTTAATTTTGTGATGTGTGAGAAGGTCTTCAGTCAAATTGGAGGTAAACTGACTCGATTTCTAGGATACCCAAACTTATAGAATATATTCTCTTAAAAACTCAGCTACTTTTTCTTCTGTTGCTACCTTGATGGCCTTTGTTTCTGCCCAATTTTTCAGATAATCAGTGCACATGATTATGTAATATTTCTTCTTTGAAGGAGGGTTGACAAGACTCACAAAGTCTATGCCTCACTTCTCAAATGGCTCGAAAGTCACTTGAGGTTATAGGGGCATCTCATCCCTTGGAGTAGGTTTCCCCATCCTTTGACACCAGTCGCATTGGTTGATATATCTCCTTACATCTTGATGAAGAGTATGCCAATAGTAACCTACTTGCAGAATTTTGAAGGCAATCCTCTTTGCTGCAAAATGGCCCCCACAGGGCGCATCATGATAGGTCAGGAGAATGTCAAAAACTTCCTCCTCCGTGACACATCTTCTCAAAACCTGATCTAGGCCAAGTTTGAAGAGATTTCCCCCAATCCAAGTGAAAGGGGCACTTTTCCTCACGATCTTTCTCTTCTCTTTTGAGGACAGGTGTGGCAGGAACTGTGCAGAAACCAAGTAATTCGCTATATCAGCAAACCATGGAGAGAGTACTGAGATAGCAAATAGGTGTTCATCTGGCATTTTATCATCCACCATTCCTTCTTCACCTATAGGCAGATCTATTCTAGACAAAAAACCAGCAACAACGTTTTCCTTACCTGGATTATCAATAATGGTTAAATCAAATTGCTACAATAAAAGCAACCATCTAATAATGCGAGCATTTACATCTGGTTTGTTCATTAAATACCTAATTGTAGCATGATCAGTGTGTACAAATGTTTGATAGTCGGTGATGTAGTGTCTGAATTTATTTAACGAATGGCCTACAACTAGGAGCTCCTTCTCGGTTACAGTCATAGAAAATTTTAGGGGCGAATGTTCACTCTTTGGCGAAATTAAGGGGTTTTAAATTTTTAGTGGGCGAATATTTTGTATCATAGTACATTTTTACAAATCACCTCAAATAGCCCACCTTATTTTAAGGGAGAGGGTAAAAAAGGTAAATTTAGCCCTTGAAATTAGGAGTTACAACCTCCCATTCGCCCATTTTCAAGAATAGGTTTTATTTAAGTGAATCCTATGGGCCAAAGTACCATATTTATAAAAGAGGTATGGTAAATTAATAAAAATATAAATAAATGAAATGTATGGTAAATAAATAAAACATTTTTTGTATTTACTCCATAAGTCACCTTATATAGATGCAAGGGTGTAAACAAATAAAAATATAAGTAAAGTGGAGGTATGGTAAATAAATAAAACATCTTTTTATACTTACTCAAAAGGTATGGTAAATAAA
>APFE031018487.1:14059-40354 GCA_000404065.3 Pinus taeda
CTTCTAATCCCACTTCCTCCCAGCCAAGTTCTCAACCCACTTTGGATCAACATTGGAAAAGACAATGCAAAGAAACTTCTCATCAATACATTGCTAGATGGTGGTATGATTCAGATATCTCATTTAATGCTGTTCGCTCACCTTATTACCAAGCTATGTGGGACTCTGTTATAGTTGCAGGAAAGGGCTTCAAAGGCCCTAGTTTGCATGACTTGAGAGGAGCTCTTTTGCAAAAAGAGATATCTTCCATTGATGAGTATTTGGTTGAGTTTAAAGATTCATGGCTCAAAACAGGTTGTTCCATTATGTCAGATGGATGGACCGATGGAAAGAACCGCACTATCATTAATTTCCTTGTTTCTTGCCCTCAAGGAACCATGTTTTTGAAATCAATTGATGCATCTAATAAGGTAAAGGATGCAACCCTTCTATTTGAGCTTTTGGATAGCATTATTCAGGAAGTTGGGGAGCAGCATGTTGTGCAGGTCATCACTGATAATGCCTCAAACTATGTTCTTGCTGGAAAGATGTTTGAGACCAACTATAAGACCATATTTTGGACTCCATGTGCTGCACATTGCAAAGACCTCATGCGTGAGGATATAGGCAAAGTGGAGTGGGTAAAAAACACTATAGAGCATGCCAAGTGCATTACAAAATAGATTTACAACCACTCATGGGTATTGAGCCTAATGAGGAAATGCACTGGGGGCAAAGAGCTTGTTAGGCTTGCAATTACAAGATTTGCAACTCACTTCCTCACGTTGCAATGTCTCAATGGTCAACATAAAAACTTGCAGAAAATGTTTTGCTCTGAATAATGGTCTGAATCTTGGTGGGCTCATAGACCAGATGGAAAAGACACCAAAAAGAAAGTGTTAGACATTTATTTTTGGAAAAGGTCTCTAGAGCTTGTGAAAATTACCGAGCCCCTTGTTAAGGTGCTAAGGTTGGTGGATGGGGAAAAATTGGCCATGGGCTACATTTATGAGGCTATGGATCAGGCAAAGGAGCAGATACGGGCAACTTACAAGGACAGGTTAGCTAAATATGGCCGTATATGGGAGATCATTGATAACAGATGGAACAATTAACTCCATTGTCCTATACATGCAGCTGGGTATTTTTTGAACCCAAAGTATCACTATAAAAATCGGCTAGGAGATCTGCATGATGGGGAGGTCAGAGCTGGATTGATTGATTGCTTGGAGCGTATGGTCCCTAGCCATGCAGACCAGTTGGAAATACATAGACAACTTACTGTTTTCAATATGGTAGGTGGTACTTTTGGCAAAAACTTGGCAAAGATGGCAAGAGATGTGGACCAACCAAGTAAGCAATTCCAATTTCCATTTTGTTTTTCTTTTCAAGTTAAAATTGTTTACGTTCTTTACAATTCAAATTATAAACTAAGTTACTAATTAATGTCTTTTTCTTTGCAGCACATTGGTGGGAGTCATTTGGTGGCCACTGTCCTCAATTGCAAAGGTTTGCAATTAGAGTCCTCAGTCAAACTTGCAGTGCTTCAGGTTGTGAGCGCAATTGGTCTGTTTTTGAGCGCATACACACGAAGAAGAGAAACCGTTTGGAACAAAAACGGTTAAATGATCTTGTTTTTGTGCAATACAACCTTCGACTGAGGAGGAACAAAATGATGAGCAAAACACCTGATCTAGATCCCATTGTGTTGGACGATATTGATCCAACATCAAAATGGGTGGAGGAGACTGAAGATCCTGTGTTTGAGGCTGATTTTGATATCGACATGGCTTTAGCGGAGGATGAAGCAGATTATGTGGTGGCATCAGAACTAGGATCAGTAGCGGCATCAAGGAAAGGCAAAGAACCAATGCAAGGCACTAGTCGTGCAGGTCGACAAACTCATGCTTCCATTAGGTCCACTTCTATTATCATTGGTGGCATTGATACTGAGGTTGCAAATCAAGCTGAGGCATCATCAGACTCTGAACCAGATGATGTCTATGTAGCTCCTAATGATGATCCTGTGCCTAGTAGTGGTGATGAACTTGATGATTGATCATGTGTACACTGTAGACTTGTAGTAGGACTATAGGCCAATGGCCTCATAGCTTGCAGCATTGTTTTTGGACTTTATAGGCCATTTAGAGCCTCATTTCTTATGTATTTTGCTATTTTGTCGATGATATGTATTGCACTCGGTGCCATTTTGATATATTCACCTTTACATGGTATATAAATGACCAAACTTTGCATATTTTGTCTCTATTGGCTTGGAATCATGGTTTTACATCTTAAAAATAGTTTTGTTTCATTAAAAATTAATCATTTAATGTTTTTTTTAAAAACTGGTTCGTTTAGACCAAACCAGTCCCGGTTATACCGGTTCCAGTCGGTAAACCGGTTCATTAGGTGGACCGGTCCGGTCACCGGTTCCGGTTTTAAAAACTATGGGTCAAACATTGACTTTGACCAGCGTTGACTACAGCTACAGCTGACCGCAGGGTTCACTGTTTGACCAGGTTTGGCGGGATTGTTTTGGGCTGTTTTGAGGGCTGATTCATCTTGCTGTTTGGAGGGCAAAGTTCACTGAAGTTGACCATTTTATTGAGGGTCAAATCTGCCCTGTTGACCAACATTGACTTTTCTGGTTAGGGCTCTTTTATTGCTGTTACAAAATATCAGATTTGTAAATTGTACTATCTCTCTTTGCTGAACTATTGAATACTAAAAGATGAATTGATCAAGGGTTTCCCCACATTGGGGTTTGTCCCTCGCTGGTGCCACATCTTGTGTCCTCTTGTCTTGGCTTGTCTTCTAGTGTTTATGTTTATGTTCTATCTGCATTTTACTATCATGTTGATGTGATTGCTAATCTAGATATTGATATTGGGCTAATAAAGAAATTGAAGTAAAATTGCTTTAAAGCATAGAACATACCATTGTTGCCTAAAATTAACATGGTATTAGAGCTGAGGTGAAGACAAAGCCAAAGCAAGAGTGAAAGAGCAATCACCAAAGACAGTTGGACAAGGAAAAAAAACTCAATGGGTTCTTCATCGCACTTCCTGGCTGAAGACAAGCTCCATGATAAATCTGACTATCATAGATGGAATATGTCTCTTGATTTGACCTTGGAAGAAAAAGAAGTGATGGAATATATGCAAGGTAAAATCCCCGAACCTCCTTCAAATGCATGGCTGTTGTGAAGACCAAGTACAATAGGGCTGAAGTCAAAGCAAAGAAGATTGTCAGAGATTCCATTGACAAGCATCTGGTAGCCTACATCTCTGAATTGAAGACCTCCAATGAGATCTACGATAGGTTGGTCGGTATGTTCAAGGTCAGTAATGCTAATCAAATTCTATTTCTCAAGAATAAGTTGAAGGATATTTAGAAGGGCAAGGACGAGGATATTCAATCCTATTCCTTGAGGATTACTGAGATCAAGAACGATCTACTCTCAATTGGAGAAGTAATTCCCGACAGGGAACTTACTCTCACCACCCTTGGAGGACTCGCACCTGAGTGGTATGTATTTAGAACCACCATCCTCAACAATGATCGAATTCCAGGGTTTGAAGAATTGATGTGGAGATGCATTCAAGAAGAAACAAGAATGGTGGAGCAAGAAATGCCTTCTAATAGAAGCAATCCCACTGCATTCTCCGCTCATGCCAAAAGGAGAAATAATGCAGTGTCTAAAGGTCATTTCCTTGGAAAGCCTGGATCTAAGGGAGGAAGGAAGGGCAGGTGCTTTGTTTGCAATAAGTTTGGCCACTATGCAAGGGAGTGTCCAAATAGAAGGGACACATCGCATGATGATGATCACAATCATTCCAGGGGCAACTTCAACAACAACGATCAAAGGAATGGCAGGTCCAATGGCAAAGGAAAAAGGAATGCGAGACATCAAGGAAATGGTCGACCCTCCAAGAAATCAAGGAACGCCAGGTATGAAGAATCAAATGTTGTTAACAATTAGCAAAAAAGAGTACTATCTTATATCGACCCTCTCCACTGCCTCTCCTCCAGACACTTTGGGAAATTGGCTAATTGATAGTGGTGCCTCAAGGCATTTCACCGGATACAAGGAACCTCTCTCTAATCTGATAGAAAAGGAGACAAACTTGGAGATCATCCTTGGAGACGATGCCACCTATCTCATGAAGGGAGTAGGGAATGTTACCTTTCAATTGAATCAAGGTAACACTATTCATTTTCAAGAAGTAATATATGTATCTGATCTCAAAAAAGAACCTGGTGTCCATTTCGGCAATGGAAGACAAAGGATTCAAGGTGGCATTCATTGATGGAAAGGTACGTGTTTGGAAAAGAAATTTTAAATATGCTTTTACTCTTGGGTTCAGGGTTGACATTTTGTATCAAGTTGGAGGAAGTCCATTGGGAGCCATGTCTTGTGACACATCTCTACAATCTGAGCTATGGCACCAAAGTTTGCCCATCTTCGTTATAAATCCCTACCCAATGTGAGACAGATGGTAAGAGGTATGCCTGAGTTCAAAGTAGAACATGAAGGTATATGTCCAGGATGTGCCGAAGGAAAACTTACAAGGGGACCATTTCCCTCAAGTAATAACAAGACCACAAATATATTGCAATTGATCCACTCCGATATATCTGGTATGATGCCTGTAAACTCTTTGAGAGGATACTTATATTATCTCACCTTTACGGATGATTATTCTTGCAAGACCTGGATATACTTCTTGAAGAAGAAGGATGAAGTGTTCACCTGTTTCCAACACTTCAAAGCCTTTATCGAAAACCAATCCGAGAAGAAAATCAAGATATTGAGGACTGATAATGGGACCGAGTATGAATCCAGTGAATTCCAAGATTATTGTAGAGAAGTTGGCATTAAGAGGGAGACTACAACGCCATACACTTTTGAGAAGAATGGTGTGGCTGAAAAGAAGAATCGCTCTATTGTAGAAGCAGTTTGTGCCATGCTTCATGATCAAGGCCTTCTGAAGTTCCTATGAGCTGAAGCTGCAAATATCGCCGTGTATGTTCAAAACTGATTCTCCCATCAAGCATTGGACTCCAAGACTCCGAAGAAATTTTCACTAGTAAGAAACCTAATGTCTCTCATTTTAGAATTTTTGGAAGTTTCGTATATTTTCATGTGCCGAAATAGAAAAGAAGCAAATTGGGTGCATTTGGGAAGAAAAGAATCTTTGTGGGCTATAGTGAAAATTCTAAGGTATATAGAATTTATATGGCTGGTCAAAAGGAGGTTGAGATGAGTTATGATGTCACCTTCGACGAAGATATGACCCTCAGGAAGATCAACAACCTTCCTATCCTAAGGAAGGACAAAGAAGCTGACACCAAAAATCAGGGTGCAAAAGAAGACGAAATGATGTGTGATGTTGATAAACCTATGGATCCTATTAATCCTCCTCTTCATAAGCCCTCCTCCTCCAAAAGGAGATGCTCATGGCTTAGGGAGACTCTTGAAGATTCCGAGAGACACATTGCACCAAAGGGGACTTTTCGTGGAAGCAAGAAGCCGAACAGGTGTCAAGGATATTTGACTGCCATGAGCACTATCATTCAAAACGAGCCTTCATCACTCGAAGAAGCCGTGAAGCATTAAGTATGGAAGGATGCTATGAATGAAGAATACAAGTCAATTATGAAGAATGATGTCTGGGATGTTGTCCCTAGACCCTAGGATAAATCGGTTGTCACCTCCAAGTGGCTCTACAAAATCAAGCATGGAGTTGATGGAAGTGCAGAAAAGTTCAAGGCTCGCCTTGTTGCTCGAGGCTTCTCTCAAAAGGAAGGTGTAGATTACGATGAAATATTTGCACTTGTTGCTCGATACACCACCATCCACTCGATCATAGCCCTTGTTGCCTCGCAAGGATGGAACCTACATCAGATGGATGTCTAGACCGCTTTCTTTCAGGGTTCGATCAAAGAGGAAGTCTGTGGAACAACCCGAGGGGTTTGAGGTTCATGACCGGGAATCTCATGTATGCAGGTTGAAGAAAGATCTCTATGGTTTGAAGCAAGCACCTTGGGCTTGGTATGAGAGGATCGATACCTATCTAATGAAGCTAAGATTCACTAGAAGTGAAGTCGATCTGAACCTTTACTTTAAGGTTGAAAATGATAAACCTCTCATTCTGGTACTTTATGTGGACGACCTCTTTTTGATTAGTGCAGCACTGCAGACCCTCTCATTCACATATGTAAGAGGGAGTTGGCTTATGAATTTGAGATGAAGGACCTAGGACCGATGTGCTACTTCCTAGGGTTGGAGGTCTGGCAAAAGCCAGGTGAAATTTTCCTATCTCAAGGAAAATATGTTGTGAAGATATTGGAAGGATTTGGGATGGTAGACTGCAAGCCTGTGACTACCCCGATGGAACTTAACTTTAAGAAGTTGTGTGGTATCGCTGCCATACCTGAATTGGGAAATGCTTCTGAGTATCGTCAACTCATAGGAGCACTGATGTTCTTGTTGAACTCCTGTCCAGACATATGTTTTGTAGTTAACACATTGAGAATATATGGTTGAGCCTCATCATATACATTGGATTGGTGCCAAGAATCTTTTGAGATATCTTTTGGGCACAATCACTCATGGGCTGAGATACAATGTGGGAGATGTGAGGCTGCATGGTTATTCTGATGCTGATTGGGCTGGCAGTATGGTGGATCGCAAGAGCACTTTTGGGTGTTGTTTTTCTTTGGTTTTTGCTTCGATATCCTGGATGAGTACGAAACAAAAATCGGTTTCCTTGAGCATTGTTGAGGCTGAATTCATAGCTGCTAGTATGGCCTCTTGTGAAGCTGTTTGGTTGCGCAAGCTCTTCAGTGGGTTGTTTGGACATGTGTTGGATACCACTGTGATCCTCTGCGACAACTAGAGTGGGATCCAATTATCAGAGATTCCAGTGTTTCATGATCGCTCCAAGCATATAGATATCAGGTACCACTTTATCCGGGATATGGTACAATGAGGAGCAATAAGGCTCCATCACATTGGGATTGATGAGAAGGTCGTCGATAGTCTGTCAAAGCCCCTGGGGAAGGTCAAATTCTTGGCCTTCCGAGAATGATTTGGAGTCCTGGAGAGACCCTCTTCTGAGGGTCCTGTATGAGATGGACATTGAGCTCTGGGAACTCCGAGGAACTTGGGGTACTTCTTGGAGTGGTGAGAAACCATAGGGTGAGTGGTTTAGCCTTCCCCTAGTGGTTTGTTGTGTACAGGGTGAGTGGTTTAGCCTTCCCCTATGATACCCCTTGGCGACATGTAGGCAGGATGAGTGGTTCATCCTTCTCCTGCTGAGACATCCTACCCATGCAGTGTGGGCCTCATGGGAAGTACCTCTCATCTGGCCAATGAGTAGGGAAATGAGGATAGGGACCATAGTACTACCTATGGACGCATCGTGTACTACTGTACTCCTTATGCTAGGATGACTGATATTGATCTGGGATCAATTGGAACCGACTTCGGGTTAGTAAGAGTGGTATGAGACACTTTCTTTTGATTGGAACTGACTTCGGGTCAATAAGAGTGGTATGAGACACTCTCTTTTGATTGGAATTGACTTTGAGTTAGTAAGAGGTATGAAACACTCTCTTTTAGTTGGGACCGACTTCAGGTTAGTAGAGAATGGTGTGATACATTCTTGATCACTTCTTCTTCCTCATAGTTTAGTAGAGTAGAGCAGAGCAGTGCATTAATGGTAGAGATAGTACATACTGGCAGATGGATTAGTAGACGGAGTTCTCCCTAGTTGAGAGGGAGTGTTAAAATTGGCAACTAGGGCCAAACTCCACATGGGTCATCTTGTTTATGACAATTGATATTTTTCTTGGATTCCTCTCTCCCAGAGGTGTAGGATTGATCTAAAGATCATTCGATTTTGACATGTAAAAATGAAGTTATGAATTTATTTTGATTATGGACAAATTGTCAAGGTCGACTAACAAACTTATGTAGGCTCAGAAGCCCAAGAGTCACGTCTATTCATCCTCAAAGTTTTGCTATAAATACATGATGTCTTAGCCTCATTTGGACACACTCCTCCTCAGACATCTCTCTCTCTCCTCATCTAATTGGGTATGCATTTTCTGGGCAACTTTCTCTCTCACATGTGCGAAGGAAAGGAGGACAAAATTCTGTTTTGGCTGTTGACTAACGTTGACCAAATTTCAGGAAGTGTTTTGACCAGTGTTGACTAGCAACATTGACTTGTTAGACTATGTTTTTGGGTGAGATACTTCTGTTTGGGTAGGCTGCATTTCTAGGCACATAAATCGAGGTCAAACGTTGACTTTGACTAGCATTGACTGCAGCTAGGCCTGACCGCAAAGTTGGCTGTTTGACTAAGTTTAACTGGACTATTTTGCGCTGTTTTGAGGGCTGATTCATTTTGCTGTTTGGAGGCCGAAGTTGACTGAAGTTGATCATTTTATTAAGGGTCAAATCTGCCCTATTGACCAACATTGACTTTTCTGGTTAGGGCTCTTTTACTGTTGTTACAAAGTATCAGATTTGTAAATTGTGCCATCTCTCCTTGCTGAACTATTGAAGACTAAAAGAAGAATTGATCAAAGGTTTCTCCACATTGGGGTTTGTCCCTGGCTGGTGCCACATCTTGTGTCCTCTTGTCTTGGCTTGTCTTTTACTGTTTCTGTTTTATGTTCTATCGGCATTTTACTATCATGTTGATGTGATTGCCAATCTGGATATTGATATTGGGCTAATAAAGAAATTGAAGTAAAATTGCTCTAAAGCATAGAACATACCATTGTTGCCTAAAATTAACAATAGGATCCATAGGTTTATCAACATTAGGCATCGTTTCGTCTTCTTTTTCACCCTGATTTCTTGTGTCAGCTTCTTTGTCCTTCTTTAGGATAGGAAGGTTGTTGATCTTCTTGAGGGTTATATCTTCGTCGAAGGTGACATCATGACTTAATCTCAACTTCCTTTTGACCAGCCACATAAATTCTATATCCCTTAGAATTTTCACTATAGCCCACAAAGATTCCTTTCTTCCCAGATGCACCCAATTTGCTTTTTTTCTCTTTCGACACTTGAAAATATACGGGACTTCCAAAAATTCTTAAATGAGAGACATCGGGTTTCTTACTAGTGAACATTTCTTCGGGAGTCTTGGAGTCCAATGCTTGATGAGGGCACCGGTTTGAACATACACGACGATATTTGCAGCTTTAGCCCATAGAAACTTCGAAAGGCCTTGATCATGAAGGATGGCACAAACAATTTCTATAATAGAGCGATTCTTCCTTTCAGCCACACCATCTCTGCTCGGGAGTGTATGGCGTTGTCGTCTCCCTCTTAATGCCAACTTCTCTGCAATAATCTTGGAATCCATCAGATTTGTACTCGGTCCCATTATCAATCCTCAATATCTTGATTTTCTTCTCAAATTGGTTTTCGAACAAGGCTTTGAAGTGTCGGAACCAGGTGAACACTTCATCCTTCCTTTTCAAGAAGTAGATCCAGGTCTTGTGAGAATAATCATTCGTAAAGGTGAGATAATATAAGTATCCTCCCAAAGAGTTTACGGGTGTCATACAAGATATGTCAGAGTGGATCAATTGCAATATATTTGTGGTCTTGCTATTACTTGAGGGGAATGGTCCCCTTGTAAGTTTTCCTTCGGCACATCCAGGACATACAACTTCATGCTCTACTTTGAACTCGGGCATACCTGTCACGATCTATCTCACATCGGGCAGGGCCTTATAATGAATATCGGCAAACCTTCGGTGCCATAGTTCAGATTGTAGAGATGTGTCTCAAGACATGGCTCCCAATGGGCTTCCTCCAACTTGATACAAAGTGTCAACCCTAAACCCAAGAGTAAAAGCATCTTTAAAATTTCTCTTCCAAACACGTACCTTTGCATCGATAAAAGCCACCTTGAATCCTTTATCTTCCATTACTGAAATGGACACTAGGTTCTTCTTGAGATTGGGTCCATATAGTACTTCTTGCAAATGAATAGTGTTACTTTGATTCAATTGAAGGGTAACATTCCCTACTCCCTTCACAGGATAGGTGGCATTGTCTCCAAGGATGATCTCCAAGTTTGTCTCCTTTTCTATCAAATTAGAGAGGGCTTCCTTGTATCTAGTGAAGTGTCTTGAGGCACCACTATCAATCAACCAATTTCCCAAAGTGTCCAGGGGAGAGGCAGTGGAGAGGGCTGATATAAGATAGTACTCTTTTTGCTTATTGTTAATGACATTGGATTCTTCATACTTGGAGTTCCTTGATTTCTTGGAGGGTTGACCATTTCCTTAATGTCCCGCATTCCTTTTTCCTTTGCCATTGGACCTGCCACTCCTTTGATTGTTGTTGTTGAAGTTGCCCTTGGAGTTGCTATGATAGTCATCATCTCGAGGTGTATCCTTTCTATTAGGACACTCCCTTGCATAGTGGCCAAACTTATTTCAAACAAAGCATCTTCCCTTCCTTCCATTTTTGAATCCCGGTCTTCCTTGACTTTGCTTCTTTGAAATTGCATTGTTCTCCCTCTTGTCATGAGCGGAGAACGTAGTGCGGTTGCTTCTATTAGAAGGCATTTCTTGCTCCACCATTCTTGTTTCTTCTTTAATGCATCTCGACATCAATTCTTCAAACCCTGGAATTCGATCATTGTTGAGTATAGTGGTTCTAAATACGTACCACTCAGGTGGGAGTCCTCCAAAGGTGGTGAGAGTAAGTTCCCTGTTAGGAATGACTTCTTCAATCGAGAGTAGATCTTTTTTGATCTCAGTAATCCTTAAGAAATAGGACTGAATGTCCTTGTCCTTGCCCTTCTTAATATCTTTCAACTTATTCCTGAGAAATAGAATTTGATTAGCATTACTAACCTTGAACATGCCGACCAACCTGTTGTAGATCTCCTTGGAGGTCTTCAATTTGGAGATATAGGCCACTAGATGCTTGTCAATGGAATCCCTGATAATCTTCTTCGCTTTGACTTCAGCCTTATTGTATTTGGACTTCGCAACAGCCGGTGCATTTGAAGGAGGCTCAGGGATTTTACCTTGCACATAATCCATCACTTCTTTTTCTTCCAAGGTCAAATCAAGAGACATCTTCCATCCATGATAGTCAGATTTATCATGGAGCTTGTCTTTAGCTGGGAAGTAAGATGAGGAACCCATTGAACCTTTTGTCCTTGTCCAACTGCCTTTGGTGATTGCTCTTTCACTCTTGCCTGGGCTTTGTCTTCACCTTAGCTCTGATACCATGTTAAATTGTTAATTTTAGGCAACAATGGTATGTTCTATGCTTTAGAGCAATTTTACTTAATTTCTTTATTAGCCTAATATCAATATCCAGTTTAGCAATCACATCAACATGATAGTAAAATGCAAATAGAACATAAACATAAACAGTAGAAGACAAGCCAAGACAAGAGGACACAAGATGTGGCACCAGCTAGGGACAAACCCCAATGTGGGGAAACTCTTGATCAATTCTTCTTATATTCTTCAATAGTTCAACAGAGAGAGATAGTACAATTTACAAATTTGATAATTTTTAACAGTAGCAAAAGAGCCCTAACTAGAAAAGTCAATGCTGGTCAATAGGACAGATTTGACCCTCAACAAATTGGTCAACTTCAGTCAACTTCGGCCTCCAAACAGCAAGATGAATGATCCCTCAAAACAGTCCAAAATCAGACCAGTCAAATCTGGTCAAACAGCCAACCTGCAGTCAGCCCTAGCTGCAGTCAATGCTGGTCAAAGTCAACTTTTGGCCTCGGTTTCTGTGCCCAAAAATGCAGCCTGCCCAAACAGAGATATCCCTCACAAAAACGCAGTCAAAGAAGTCAACAGTGCTGGTCAACGCATGGTCAAACTGTCCCAGAATTCGGTGAACACAGTCAATGCCCAAAAACAGAAATTTCGTCCTTTCCTTCGCACGTGTGAGAGAGAATGCTGCCCAGAAATGCGTACCCAATCAATGAGGAGAGAGAGAGATGTGTGAAGATGAGTGTGTTCAAATCAGGATGAGACATCATGTATTTATAGCAAACATTGAGGATGAATAGACGTGACTATTGGGCTTTTGAGCCTACATGAGTTTGCTGGCCGACTTTGACAATTTGTCCATAATCAAAATAAATTCATAACTTCATTTGTACATGTCGGAATCGGATGATCTCTAGATCAATCCTACACCTGTCGGAGAGAGGAATCCAAGAAAAATATCAGCTGCCATAAATAAAATGACACATGTGGAGTTTGGCCCTAGTTGCCAATTTTAACATTTTTTGATCTCGTCTTGAATTCTGTGGGAGTTTGTGCAAAATAAAATATTGTTGCAAGGAAATGACAAACATGTCTATATTAGAAATGGAGAAGTTTAATGGCACTAACTTTGAGCTATGGAAGCTCAAGATAGATAATATTATCTGAATGGAGGCGTTTGTGAGTAGAAATATTTAAACATATATCTTTTGCATCCATCACATAAATGAGGAGAAAGATGGAGGATATTCTCGTAGATTGAGATCTATGGGTTGCAGTGTTAGGAATCAAAAACATTTGTGTCAAAGATGAAGAGTGGGTTGTGTTGGAGAGAAAGATGAGAAGCCTTTTTAGGCTCTGCTTGGTTGATTTGGTTTGAATGTGTTGAAGGGAAAACTACAACAACTATTTGGAAGAAGTTGGGGCATTTGTATCAGGCGAAATCCTTGGTTAAGTTTGTTTTCAGAATGGGTGATGGTGATATTGCGGCCATGCACCTGAATGTATTTAATACTATTGTGACCTAGTTGTTTTCATTTGGAGTGAAGATGGATGAGGAGGATTGTTGTATGACCCTTTTGTGTTCTTTGCCAGATTCTTCAGACAACCTAGTAATGACCATTGGAAGTGTTATTATACAAACCCTCACTTCTTGAGATAATGTCCTAAAGCTCAAGCAAGGCTTTGGTGTAATTAAGAAGGAGGCCACTATCACCTCTCCAGCCTTCTTCAACACTTTAGGCTGTCTCTCGTCTGTCTCAAGGGGGGGCTTCCCTAGGATAAGATTGCTGGAATTATAGGCAATGAGTTCAAAGGTGATGTGAAGAGTAATTCCAGCAAAACAATTTTTAATGAATTAAGAAATAAAGTGGATGGTAAGACAAGGGATTAGTGTTTTCCATTGGGCAATGGGACAAATCAAGGTTCATGTGGCTATCTTAATGATCGAAAGAGGAAAATATGGCTGCATACCTCAAGCTACTTTCACTCTTTCCTTGCTGTTTTGAATTTTGCAGAAATATGGCCAAGGATTTGCTAGACTTGACAACATCCAATACTTATAGAGACTGTGTTCTCCCAGAAATGAAATATAAGTGCATTCAATCAATGCCTTGAGAAGAAAAGTAACATAGACAACATTCCAAAGATAACAAAATAAAAAATGGAGGGTGCATATCAAATAGTTACTCCATAAACATGTGTCAATCTACTTCAACAAGAAGATAAGAGATCCAAAAGGTTTCTCACCCACAAGATATTTTCATTTATCCTCCAAAAGCATCTAGCAGATCTTCAATTATGTTCCAAGGGATTTCTCCACATATCCAACCATGAGAAACAAGTGAGGGAGTCACTCTTTAAATAGAGTCTTTGGCTCAACCTCTTACCATACAATAATCATAGGATGGATCTAGATCTGCACTATCTCCAAGGAAAAATGATTAAATTGTTACATCTTTAACCTTCTCAACCCCTTCTCCCAAAAAGAGCAACAGTGGTTATAGGTCCAATTTCTTCTCGGAGTAAAATCAATAAAATATTCAGATATATTCTCATCTCCAAGGAAAACAATATTATAAAGTTTTTTCACATAACCAACTCATAAGACAACCCCGAGGGTTAGCTCAATTGGTCGAGTCCCCATTACGAAAGCAACTTTGCTATTGAGAGGTCATGGTTTCAATTCTCTCGACACTGTCGGGATCAGGCTCCATGTTTGAGCCAGCAGGAAGTGATCCCTTTGGGTGGATCTGCCTGGTACAAGTATTCCATGGGCGTAGTGGTCATTGATCTTTGGGGTCCGTGAACCACATAAAAAAAGGAAGCCAACTCATAAGACAAGTCAAGCAATGATAAAATAATGGGTTGGTTATGCCACGAAGGGAATAAACCAAGCAAAATGTCCTCCAGTTGCATGTGTGGGCTCCTCTAAATGGACATCCCATCAAGTAGCATGAATATGTGTGCTAAATAGCTTCTATATGTGGAGCACTTTGCTAAAGAATGGAACAAGCTCCCTTATATTATGGATCCCAGCAGGGCATGTGTGCAAGATGGTTCAACGAATGAATACATCAACCACCCAAGGCTGGTCCTCAAAAGAATGAACCAATAATATTGCTCCAACCTTCTTTCCTTAAAACCTGTGCCAAGGAGGTGGAGCAACCTTCTCAAAGAATGTGTAAAAGTAATGCTCCCCGCTAATAGTTTGTTTAGACAGACCTTACCATATTACATGCAACTGATCCCATATCAAGGTGAGTGGTCCTCAAGGCCTGCTTGAGTTGCCTCTTGGAAAGATGAAGAAATGCCAAATGTCTCCATTTACACTAACAACTCCCTCAGACAGTGGCATACTCCCCTTGATGGTGTCTCATTTAACCATATTCATAACCAATCTCCCTAAGACGTGTTTTGAGTCCATGTGCCTCCTTTCCTAACCAAGGCATTCCTCAACATGAGCAAGAGGATGCATATAGCATAGATCTATCTGCCACTTACAGACCTGCTAGGTTGAACGCTCTTCTTCAAGCTGTGACTAAGGGTACTTTGGGGGCACTTCCTACTGCTGTTATAAACCATTTAACGCTGTCCAATCTACTAGCTGTTTGAAATACTGAAAGAGGCCTGCAATTATGGGATTCCTTTGGGTATCAGGCTTAGTTCAGCCTCTCTTGCAGCTTCAGTTCTGAAGATGATAGAGGCCCAAGGGCGAAATGGAAGTACACCTAGTCAGCTCATTTTGATTCTGTATTCGAATACCGAGTTCCGTTAACCATCTTCTGATCAACTCCATTGTGAATGATTAGGAGAAAACTGGGGTACACAAATCCAGTGCTGGAATGAGACAAGGCAAGGCTCTGCTTGTGATCACAATGTTGACCAACAGGCCTCTAACTCACTTTCAGGAAATCATTTTAACTGCAGTCTTGCTACAGGTATCGTTTTGTCTCTGTGCCCATACTGTACCGCCTTCCTTGAAATGTGGGTTGGAGAAATAATAAAATATACCTGGCAGTTTTAGATCCACGATTCTTTCCAAACAATAAGATATTTAACTACTAATGGTCTCCTTGGTTACTCTGCAAAGGTTGAGAGCGTTTCAATCTTTTGTGCCTTTTTTCTTAAGATAAACACTAGAGAGTGGAGTGCTCTCTTGAAATGGCATCCATAATAATTTCCTCATTTCTGGGCAGCCTTTTGAAAATGGGATCAAAATTACCCACAGCACTAATATTCCACAGACAGTCTCTACATGCTGCATTTACAGCCACCAATTTCTTCAGGAACAGCTAACTGTATAACACATCTGATTTGTACACCAACTGATGATGGGGTTGGAGGCATTAGTGATGGTAACCTTGAGGATTGCACCAATGCATTGGGTGTTCCCTCTTTGCATGGCTGTAAGCCTAATCCTGAATGCATTGCCTGGAAGAACAATCATAAGCTTTCCTGAAAAGCACCATTAATATACTTACGAGAATTGCTACAAAGATCCCATCAATTAAGTGTACTGCTGTAAAGAATGTAGACCATCTTTGAATGAAGAGGAAATAGCTCAATTTGTCCTGGAAAGTCAGAGAGAAAGCAGTGATGTCTTGCAAAGCAATCTCCTTTGATGAACCAAGCCTCAGCAAATCAGGCAAAACATTCTTAACATCACCTTGGTCCTCCCTCTAAATTTTCATCATTGCTTGCAGTCTATAACTTTGTTACTAGCTCTGTCATAATTTGCAGACTTTGTTTTTCTGGGTTTAGGATCTGAGATAGTGTCTTTTCTAGTTAATGCTTATGGGAGTGATACCTATTGTTCAGAGATGCTGCTCCTGTACCTTCAGTACTACCGACATTGCTGCTGACGATGATGTATACAGCTACATAAGTGACAGCCAGATCCCAAACTTCTGGGAAGCATTTATTTTTATTGATATATGTTATTTTGACTGGCTGAATCAAGGCCAGAAAACCAGCGTTCTTACTATTTTTTCTGACTTCATAAAACTGCTGATCAAGTGTTGAAGGTGACTTGAGAGACAATGTACTATTCCACTACTATGGGCTGAAGACATCATAGGTATTGAACACCTTTACTGCTGTTAGTACCTTTGAAGTCTACAGGATTGGCACCTACTCTCTCTGAGACCAGCTTTCGGGATTCTCCATGGACAGTCGTATCCTTGAGGCATTTGCAGGAAATTGAGCCCATCTGAAAACCACTTGGAGATGACAGCCTGCTTTTTTATTCAAGATATCCACTGTATATATAACTTAAAGCACCCGGCATAATGAGACCACTACTAGGACTTAATTCTAGGAGTTCTGTAGGTGATGAATGCTGCTCCTTAATTCCAATCAAAGTAAAGTACCATCTCCAAAATCAAGCCCAATAGTCCATGATGCAAGGTTCGAAAAACTTCTATCAAACTCCCAACCTTTGGAAGGCTAGAATCGCCATGCCACCTTGGAAACCATATACTTGTTCTCTTTTGCTTCTTTTTTATTTTACTAGTCATGCAACTTGGCCATTTTGTGATTTTGCTAGTAGTACTACTACCACTGTAGTTGCAAATGTCCTTTAGGATTCAGAAGACTCTAGGCCAGAGGATGATTTTATAGCTCCTCCTAACGATCCCATTTCTAGCAGTGGTGATGAGTTTGATGATTGATCATGTTGATTGATGATTTTTACTATGGACAATGTAGTAGGGCAGTAGGTTGTAGCATGTTTTTTGGACTCTAAAGGCCATTTAGAGTCTCATTGATTATATATTTTGTTGCTGGTTTGTATTGCACTTGATGCCATTTCAATATATTCACGGTTACATGGTATATACCAGCGTTGTGAAAATCACGATATTATCGGAAAATCGTGATTTTTTGAGTTTGGCGATATTATCGCCCGTTTTTTACGTTAATTTATTATTATTATTATTTTTTGTTTATTTTTATTTTTTCGCAAAAAATCGTGATAACTTGAAAAATCGCGATTTTTTGGGAAGAAATCTTGAAAAAAAAATTCAAGATTTTTTGATTTTTTTTACAATTTTTTGATGAGGTGGAGGAGCAACAAGAGGAGGAGGTGACACAACCTACCGAGGCTACACTTGTCACTAGTAGAGGACGTGGTCTACCTCCTGTAGCTCCTAGTTCTTTAGCTTCTAGAGCACAACATAGTCCACTGCCAACTCCACCGGTTTCTACATCTAGAGGGAAAGGGAAAGCTATTGCATTTTCTCGCAAGAGGGGCAGAGGAAATCAATAGTATTAGACTTTAGTTATTAGGTTCATTTCATTGTATATGACATTATGACTCATGATATGAGATACATTATTATATTTTTTGTTGATATTTTGAGGCCGAGTTGGAACTCAGGAGTCAGGACTTACTATTCAAGACATGATTCACTGTTATGTGTGATGTAGCACTAGAAATGATATTACACATCTATATATTAGTTCTTTTATCATATTTATGTGTCAATGTATTTATTTTATGTTGTAGATGCTTTAGATTTTAAAAAAATTGGAAAAAAAAATGAATATTTTTGTATTTAACGATTTTTCCCGATTTTTACGGTTTTTTCCGATATTTTCCGATATTTTCTAGATTTTTTCCCTTGCCGATAATATCCCGATAATGATAACTGCAACATTAGTGTATACATGAGTAGACTTTTCATATTTTGTCTTTAGTGGTTTGGAATCTTTAAAACATTTTTTTCATTAAAATTTAATTATTTTATTTTTTTAGTAAACTGAGTCATTGAAATTGTATTGGTTGGAGTCAATCAAAGTCCAAGTTGACCGTTGATTGGTTTTGAGTCCGAGTTTTAAAATACTGGGCTGCGTATAAGACAAATTTGCATACTTGACACTAGAACCTTCCTCATTCATATCACAAATAAATCTCCATCAAAATGAAAACTTAATGTTAGAGAACCTAGTAGGGCAACTATTAACACTTTTCCTTATTCTTAATAATTGCTTATGAACTTTAGTTATTTTCTTGTTGTTCTTTGTTAGATCCTTTCATCAAACAATTATCAAGAGCATAAATAATAAAGACAATACACACAAGAAGTAGGCTCCAAACCAGGGCAAAACTCCTCCAAGGGGAAAACCTAGGAAGAATATCTTCTCTTCTTATAGAATCTGATCAAATGAGAAAATCAAACCAAAACCCAAAGACCAAAGTCAAACCTTCCTCCAAGCACCAAGTCAGCACTCAAATGATCTCCTTCAAGACAAGACAAGGTCTACCAAAGTCAACGAAAGTCAACTCCTGCAAGGTCTGCTCGTATCAAGGTTTCGAACCTCAAATCAGATTTGCAACTTCGGCCTACAACTTTCGGCCCTGCAACAACTGCAAAACCATATAATCTTCGCACACGTGAGAGAGAATGATCACAAAACTCAGATTTTCGGTTTCTTCTTGAGATGCTTCCTCTTCCTAGACCTTTGCTCCTTCCTTCTTGTTTCTTGCTGGAGATCGAACTACATAAGTGTGTGTCCAAATGAATTGAACTAATCTCCTTTATATACCCTTCACATGTGGTCGAATAGGCCTCTCTTAGGCCGACTTGTCACTGGTAGGGCTGACTTGTGCTTGGAGGTTGTTTAGACTTTCTAGTCTCAAAAATAAATCTTTTACATGTTACAGTTTGCCTAGATGGGTCTGATACAGTTGATATTGAGTCGACTCATGACAATTATTCTTATGACATGACAAACCCTAGAAGCATGAAGAACATGCTTAACCTAGTTGACCAATCAAAAGAAGCATGAAGCCCATGTTTGAAAATAATATTTTTTGTTATTCTTTTGCTTGTTACATAAGATATACATAATGACTTGAGTACAATGACAATTATGAATACTGAAACTAGTTACATTTTCCAACACTCCCTCTTAACTAGGGAGGTATTCATAATTGTACCACTGGTACAAAGATTTTCTCAAACTAAAGAGTTGTTATAAAAAGAGTCAGATTGATAAACCATCTTTAAGCATCAACATCATAACCAACATTCAACATAGTAAGGCATTAACTTGACAAGCTCTATTTATATTAGAGTATAATGCTGGGAGGCTTTATGTGAGACACTCCACTACCCATCAAGGTACATACCCCATCTGGAGGTTCACTAGTGCTGGGAATAATGTTGAGAGGGGGACGGGGGGTTGAATCAATATTTACAAATCAATAAATTTTTCCATTTCATAATAAGATTTATATAAATACGCTACTTCAGTGAAGGGAACTCGCATATGCACACGACTGTTCTTAAGGCAACCAACGTATATCCAGTGAACTTATGATTTATTTAATTCATCATATGTTGATCTTTAATCAGTGCATCAATACTTTATTAAACATTAAACAGTAACCATGTGCAGTAATAACAGAATAAACCATCACACATAAGCAACACACATATCAGTACGCAGGCACCCACCTGTAGAAGGCTACAACCTTCTCTTGTTTTCCGGCTTCTATTAGAAGGGAGCTACAATCCCCTAGCTCTTGCACTGGCTGATATGTTTACCAGTACATAGGTGCTGACCTACCATCTTCACTCTTTCTCCAGCTGCTACTGAAAGGGAGCTCCAACCCCCTGATCTAATCACCAACCACTACTGGCAAAAAGCTTCAACTTCTTCATAGAAGGCTCCAGCCTCAACATCCTCCAAGGACCACGTTTCATAAATTTTCAGACTGGATACTCCTGGTACACAACCATACAATATGAAGGCCACATTTCATCAAATTTTCATACTGGACCCATCAATAACATTGAATCTCAAAATCAATCACCACTGCAATACAACCATCAAATACATCTACATCAATCAATCACTGAAACCCAATCATCAATCTCTGAATCAACCACAACTGAATCAATCACTGAAAACTCAATCAACCGACTCTTAATCTGTTAAAATTGGCAACTAGGGCCAAACTCCATGTGGGTCATCTTATTTATGGCAGCTGGTATTTTTCTTGGACTCCTCTCATCAAGAGGTGTAGGATTGATATAAAGATCATGCGATTCCAATAAGTATTCATGGAGGTATGAATTTATTTGTGTTATAAGACAATTCTTCAAGGTCGGCCAGCAACCAAATAAACCCCACATGTGCTCAACGTTTTAGTATAAAAGGAGATGACTTGAGAGTCATTTTACACACACTTCTATCTTCATTTCTCTCCATTTGTCTTGGGTTTTAGTGGAAGAGAAATCTAGGAGTGGAAGCCCTAGATGTTGGAGGAAAAGAGGCTGCCCTAGTCGCAGTCCTAGCCCCAACTTCTACACATAACCTAGCCGCAGTCAAGAAGAAGAAATACGATGCCCTAATCTAGAGGATGCAGTCTAGTGAGAAGCCATAATGTTATCTAGGAGGACAGCGCTAACGCTGGTATCTACGCAGTCTAGAAGGATCTATGTTTATGGGCCACAATGAGGGACTGCTACAGCAGGCTTGCTGTAGGTGACAACGTGGTGAGAAAGGGCTGTTTGAGGGTAATTTAAGGGCTGTTCCAAGTGCATATTGCTAGGCAGATTAGGCCGAGGAACAATGGAGGCCGAGGAGCAGCATGGCATTTTTGTAGGAGAAGCCGAGTTGCTGTAGGTACAATGGATTTGTTTTAGGGCTTCACAAGTGTTGTTTAAGGGTTGGATTGAAGGATTGTAGGACCACAAGCTTAAGGACAAATTGATGCTGTTTTAGGGTAGTGTGGTGAAGGATTAGAGGGAGGTCGAAAGCTATAATAGTTGTTGTGTTAGGCCGTAGGCCATAGGCAACCACTAGGCTACTTCTTGGAGCTGCGTTTGAGGTTAAACAAAGCCAAAAGGAGTAGCGTAGGTGTGGAGGGTTATTCCCTTGGAGAACCACAATCTTTAGAAGGTTGGTTTGCTAATTTGTATGGAGGATAAGGGTTGTAGAGTGATGCCCTAACCAGTGATGTAGTGCATGGGATAACATGACTGTTAGGGACAACAACTATAGCAATACAACTAGGCAACAATGGCAAGTGATGCAACAACTATGACATGTGCTAGTAAATGGGACAACAAAGGAATGCTAAGGCAAAGCATAGACAACATGGCAAGCATGGTGCAACATGGCAAGCATGGTGCAACATGACAAGCATGGACAACATGGATAGCAGTGGCAAGCATGGTGCTGCAAGCACATGACGCATGGGACAACAATGCAGCATAAGGTGCAACAGTATGATGTGTAGAACATGAGGTCCAACATTATGATGATGGGTGCAGCATGGTGTAGCACGATGAGGTGCAACATGATGACGAGATGCAACACAATGATAAGCGAAGGAGTCACCTTGGAGAATCAGTTGAAGCAGCATGTCTTCAACTGATCTCATGTATCATCTTCTTAGAGATGATCTATGCTCTTGCCTAGATAAGTCAAAGTGTTGACTTCTGTTGTAAATGTACCATCTCTCTCTCTCTCTCTCTGCTGAACTATTGAAGAACATATAAGAAGAATTGATCAAGGGTTTCCCCACATTGGGGTTTGTCCTTGGCTAGCGCCACATTTGGTGTCCTCTTGTGTTGGCTTGTCTTCTGTGATTTATGTTTATGTTCTATCTGCAGTTTACTTTAATGCTGATGTGACTGCTAATTTGGAAAAGATATTGAACTAATTGTGAAAATTGAAATAAATTGCTCTAAGCATAGAACATACCTAAAATTAACATGGTATCAGAGGTGAAGTGAAGACAAAGCCTAAACAAGAGTAAAAGAGCAATCACCGAAGACAGTTGGGAAAGGACAAAAGGATCAATGGATTCCTCATCCCTCTTCAAATTGACTAAGGGTGAAGTTGAAGCAGAGAATATTATCAGAATGGCGCAGTGGAAGCTTTTGATGGCCTACCTAAAGATCACTTCAATAGGAAGTCTGGATCCAAGGGTGGAAAGAAAGGAAAATGCCTTGGTTGCGATAAGTTCGGCCATTATGCAAAGGAGTGTCTGAATGGCAGGGACACATCCCTTGATGAAGATAACAATCATTCCAGGGACATCTTCAATGATCGAAGGAATGACAGGTAACTCAGGTCATCAAGGAAATGATCGACTCTTCAAAGAAAGCAAGGAACCCCAGGTATGAAGAATCAAATGTTGTTTTTGATAAGATAAAGAAACTTTATCTTATATTGGCCCTCTCCTTCAGATTCTGTGGGAATTTGGCTTATTGATTGTAGTGTTTCAAGGCACTTCATCAGATAGAAGGGTGCTCTCTCTAATTTGGTAGAGATGGAAACAATCATGAGATTATACTTGGAGTCAATTCCACCTATCCTGCAAAGGGTGTAGGGAATGTTACCCCTCAAGTGAATGAGGGTAACTCGATTCATTTACGAGAATCTCTCTATGTACCTGATCGCAAGAACCTGGTGTCCATTCCAGCAATGGAAGGCAAGGTTTCATGGTGGCATTCATCGATGGAAAGGTACATGTTTGAAAATAGAATTTCCAAAGTTGCTTTTACTCATGGATTCAGGGTTGGCAATTTGTATCAAGTTGCAGGATGGTCTATTGGGGATCATGTCAATTGACACATCATCTATAGCATCGAAGGTCTACTTATTATGGGGCCCTACTCGATGTGAGTCAGATGGTGACTCAGATGCCTGAATTCAAGAAGAGCATCAAGGTACATGTCTGAGATGTATCTAAGGAAAATCTTACAAGGGGACCATTCCCCTCATGTAGCAAGTCCACAAGTTTGGAATAACCCGAGGGGTTTGCGATTCATGATCAAGAATCTCATGTATGCAGGTGGAAGAAATCCCTCTATGGCTTGAAGCAAAACACCCCGGGCACAGTATGAGAGGATTGATAACTGTCTCATGAAGCTGAGAATCACTAGGAGTGAAGCCGATTCAAACCATTGCTTGAAGGTTGTGGGTGATAGTCCTCTCATATCGACACCTTCTGAGGACGACCTCTGACAGGTGTAGACCCTCTCATTTGCAGAAGTAAGAGGGAGTTGGATTTCGGATTTGGAATGGTGAACTGCAAGTCCGTGACTACCTCAATGGAGCTTAACTTTTAGAAGTTAAGTGATAGTGATGCCAGACCAGATTTGGGAAATGTCTCTGAGTTTCATAAACTCATTCACATTGTTGTTCTTGGTGAACTTCCATTCAGATATAAGTTTTACAATTAGCATGATGAGCTCATATATGGTTGAGCCTCACTGGGTTGGTGCCAAGAATTTTCTGAGATATCTTCGGGGCACTATCTCTCATGGATTGAGATACACTGTTGGAAATGTAAAGCTGCATGATTATTGGAATGCTGACTGGGCAGGCAGTGTGGAGGATCCCAAGAGCAGTTCTGATTGCTAGTTCTCTTTGAATTCTGCTTTGATATCCTGGATGAGCAGGAAGCAGAAGTCGGTTACTATAAGCACTGCTGAGATCGAATACATAGCTACGAGCATGATCTCGTGTGAAGCTGCCTAGTTGTGGAAGCTCTTCAGTGAGCTGTTTGTACACATGATGGATACCACCATGATCTTCTGTGTCAACCAGAGGAGGATTCGACTATTGAGGAACCCCATATTCGATAATTGCTCCAACATATAGACATTAGATACTACCTTATCTGGGATATGGTACATAGATGAGCGATGAGGCTCCATCACATTGAGACTGATGTACAGGTCGCAGACATTTTGTTAAAGCCTCGGGAAAAGGTCAAATTTGTGACTTTCCTAAACGACTTGGAGTTGTTGAGAGACCCTCTTATGAGGGTCCTGCATGATGCATGCATGAGCTTTGGGAGCTCCGGGGGGCTTGGGGTACTTCTTGGAGCAACAAGCGACCATAGGGCGACTCACTCTCCCCTAATGGTGTGCTATGTATAGGGTGAATGGCTCAACCTTCCCCTGTGATACCCCGCAGCGACTTAGGGACATGACGAGTGGTTCTCTTGTCGAGGCATCCTAACCATGCAGTCTGGGACTCATGGGAAGTATCTCTCATCTGGCCAATGAGCAGGGAAACGGGGTTAGGGACCATAATAGTACTATAGATGGACACATCGTTGTATCTACTGTACTCCCTATGCTAGGATGACCTCTATTGATTTGGGATCAATAAAACTGACTTCGGGTCAGTAAGAGTGATATGACTCACTCTCTTGGAACTGATCTGGGATTAGTAAGAGTGGTATGACATGCTCTCTTCATATGAAATTGACTTTGGGTCAGTAGAGAATGGTATGAGACATTCTCAATCAATTCTTCTTCTTCATAGTTCAACAGAGCAGAGTAGAGCAGTGCAGGGCACTGATGGCAGAGATAGTACAGTCAGACAGATGGATCAATGGATGGAGTTCTCCCTAGTTGAGAGGGAGTGTTAAAATTGGCAACTAGGGCCAAACTCCATGTGGGTCATCTTATTTATGGCATCTGATATTTTTCTTGGACTCCTCTCATCAAGAGGTGTAGGATTGATCTAAAGATCATCCAATTCCGATAAGTATTCATGGAGTTACGAATTTATTTGTGTTATAAGACGATTCTTCAAGGTCAGCGAACAACCAAATAAACCTCACATGTGCTCAACATTTTAGTATAAAAGGAGGTGACTTGAGAGTCATTTTACACACTTCTATCTTGATTTCTCTCCACTTGTCTTGGGTTTTAGTGGAAGAGAAATCTAGGAGTGGAAGCCCTAGACGTTGGAGGAAAAGACGCTGCCCTAGCCGCAGTCCTAGCCCTAGCTTTTACACATAACCTAGCCGCAGTCAAGAAGAAGAAATACGCTGCCCTAATCTAGAGGAGCAATCTAGTGAGAATCCCTAATGCTATCTAGGAGGACAACCCTAACGCTGGTATCTACGCAGCTTAGAAGGATCTCTGTTTATGGGCTGCGGTGAGGGATTGCTACAACAGGTTTGCTGTAGGTGACAACGTGGTGAGAAAGGGCTGTCTGAGGGTAAGTTAAGGGCTGTTCCAAGTGCGTGTTGCTGGGCAGACTAGGCCGAGGAACAACGGGGCAGATTAGGTCGAGGAACAAGAAGTATGGAGGTTGAGGAGCAGCGTGGCATTTCTGGAGGAGAAGCTGAGTTGTTGTAGGTACAACAGATTTGTTTTAAGGCTTCACAGGTGTTGTTTAAGGGCTGGGTTGAAGGGCTGTAGGACCACAAGGTTAAGGACAGATTGACGTTGTTTTAGGGCAATGTGGTGAAGGATTGGAGGGAGGTTGAAAGTTACAACAATTGCTGTGTTAATCCGTAGGCCATAGCCAACCACTAGGCTACTTCTTGGTGCTGCGTTTGAGGTTAAACAAAGCCAAAAGGAGTAGCATAGGTGTGGAGGGTTATTCCCTTGGAGAACCGCAGTCTTTAGAAGGCTGGTTCGCTGATTTGTATGGAGGATAAGGGCTGTAGGGTGATGCAATGATGGGATAACATGACTGTTAGGGACAAGAGCTACAACAATACAATTAGGTAGCAGTGGCAAGCGATGCAACAACTATGACATGTGCTAGTAAATGGGACAACAAAGGAATGCTAAGGCAAAGCATGGACAACATGGCAAACATGGACAACATGGTGCAGCATGGCAAGCATGGACAACATGGCAAGCATGGTGCAACATGACAAGCATGGACATCATGGATAACAGTGGCAAGCATGGTGTTGCAAGCACATGACACATGGGACATCATTGCAGCATAAGGTGCAACAATATGATGTGTACAACATGATCATCAGGTCTAGCATTATCATGATGGGTGCAACATGGTGCAACACGGTGAGGTGCAACATGATGACAAGATGCAACACAATGATAGGTGAAGGAGTCACCTTGGAGAATCAGTTGAAGCAACATGTCTACAACAATGTATCATCTTCTTAGAGATGATCTATGCTCTTATCTAGAAAAGTCAAAGTGTTGACTTCTATTGTAAATGTACTATCTCTCTCTCTCTCTCTCTCTGTTGAACTATTGAAGAACATATAAGAAGAATTGATCAAGGGTT
>APFE031018487.1:40626-57128 GCA_000404065.3 Pinus taeda
TAGCGCCACATCTTGTGTCCTCTTGTCTTGGCTTGTCTTCTGCGATTTATGTTTATGTTCTATCTGCAATTTACTTTAGTGCTGATGTGATTGCTAATTTGGAAAAGATATTGAACTAACTGTGAAAATTGAAATAAATTGTTCTAAGCATAAAACATACCTAAAATCAACATAATCAAAATTCAACCAATAAATTGGAACAGACAGATTACTGTAACTAGTACACAGATCTGAACCCAGAACACTGCATTAACAACTAGAACCAATTGCAACCTTAAAAGTCATATGTCATATTGTATAGGCTACTTCAATGAAGCCAACCTGCATGTATACACTGCTTCCTTTAGCCCAAACTGCGTATACCTCTAAAGATACTGAATCATAAAACCTATGAACCACAAACTGTACCAATCAGTGACATTCTGAAGATCTACTGTCAATTTACAGAGTTCTAAACATATAGTAGCAAGGATCACCCTTCTTAGACAATCAATCAATCAAACAGACTCAATCTCCTTATAAATTCAATTTTACTTTCACATCTAATGAAGACATCATTGACAAACAATAGTAAAACAACAACGCTGATAAGATAGACCAGTCATCCCTGAACAACAAGCTTTTCTTTTGCATACACTACTTAGAAGTGTCGAACCAGTGTGTATACGCGCCTTCACCAAGGCGAACCAACGTATAGACTTGTAAATAACAACTTATAACTTCGCAACTATTCCAGACTTCAGATATACCCATATCATAGCATTTAAAGGACAAAACATTTGTTAGCACTCAGATCTAGCCTATCCATTAACAGATCACATAATAATAAGTCATTATGATCCTGATCCATCATTAGATCTCATCCATCATCAAACACTTAGGTGCATACTTAGTTCAGATCAAGCAAATCATCAGAAACCCATAACATGCATAATTTCTTTTGATTTGACACTTCATAAGATTTTCATTCCTTGCACTTAGCCCTTTGATCTTCTCCTCTTTATATAGTTTTAGCCTTTCTCAATACCTCAGACCAAAACAACACTTAGAATCTGTGGTATTCTTGGATGGGATCAAGTAACCGTTACTCCGCCCAATATTGTGGGCTAATACCATGGTATGGACCCTTGGTATTCTTTAACTTTAACTTCCAGATGCATAGCGAAACCACATAAATAGCAGAAGTAAACAATTGAACAGATATGTAGAGTATGGATAAAAATTGTCTTTATTAGATGTGATTTTCAAAGTACAAAATCTTCTTCCCTGCGCACTTAGCTACAAGGGCCCGCGCACTCAACTTGCAAACTTACCAAGGTCTCCACGCACTTAGTTGCAGGAGCCTTCCCCTTCCCCTAAGTACAGGAAACAAACCTTCTTGCCGTAGCATACTTGCTCAAAACAATGATCTTCTATCTTATGACGATCCTCTAGATTCATTATGACTTTTCTATTTATAGCCTTTCCATTTACAATACTATGGTTCACGAACCATGGGCGAGTCTCAAAACCTTCTTAATACCTAACAACCTAAGGGCTTCTAACAACCTAAGGGACTAAAGCCCCTTTGAGTCTTACTATCTTCGCGCTCCGCTTCCACAAATCATAGAGACTTTACATTTCTACAAAAGGAAATACAAAATTTAATTCCAGGGACCCCATTCCAATAGGTCCCTAACACAATTTGGTGACTCATCCTCGAGTCACTCAACTGGTGCTTCAATCTTCTCTTGGAGTTCGTGAAATTCCAACTTCAGAACTTGCAGATCAACGGTTCCCTGCGTAGTTGCCTGTTCTACATCCTTGACTAATTTCTTTGTAGTAGGTCCTTCCACTGCGAGGCCTATGGTCCTTTGAGTTTGTTGCATTCCCTTAAGCTTGCTTTGTGTTGATAGAGTTAGCTGGCTAGCCTCCTTTGTCCAAGGTTGTGTTCTTGCCATTAGAATGGCATCTTTTCGTCGCATCTCTTCAATTTCATTCTGAAGTTGCTTCCCTTCTTGTAGTTTTGCGAATCACTGTACTAGCGCCAAAGTGCGCACAGTCGATCTAATCTCATTGAACTACCACTGTATTTCTCTAAGGTCTGCACCAATCTTCTGCAGAGTGGGGTCCTCCTGCAGACACGTCCATAGCTCCATGGCTGGCTCAAACAATTTTGTGCAGTCCTTGACTGCTGCTTCTAGTGTGGCCATTCCTTCCTTTATAGCAGCTCCGCGCTGCTCTCGAACCTCTGGCGGAGTTGTCGGCTGCAACTTCAATTGCAGCTCCGAAATTTGCAGCTATAATTCAAATCGGACTTGGCCGATTTCATCTTTGGACTCTGCATCAGCTATAATGTTAAGCTTAGGCAACTCATTACACGCCTGTGTAATTGTTGCTTCTAAGTGCTCGCTGCGCGTAGTAATTTTTTCCTTCTCCTTCAATGCTTGCACACGCCACTCCTTTAGCAATTACCATATTATATGTGTATGAAGATCAAAAAAGAAGAGACACAAGATATAGGCACATGCCAGGGAAAACCCCCCTTCAAGGGGAAAATCTCCTTTGAGGGGAAAACCTAGTGAAGATAATTCTTCCTTTCAATAATATTCTTTGAGACTTTTTTCCCTAGACTAAGACCAAACTTTCCCTCCACACCATGTCAGCTTCCCAGATCTTCGACCCCTTCCAGCTACTTCGATTAGGTAGAAACTTCTGGCAACATGCAATTTCCAGCAACAACAAAATCTTAGGAGACTTCGATCTCCCAACCCAAACCACGAAACAAAGAGAGAGAGACACCAAAAGTGCAGTGTTCTTCTTCTCTCAAGTTCAATTTTCTTATTCTCTAAAGACTTCCCCAAATTCACACTTCTTTCGTCCTCTTGGCAATAGACTTCGCATTTCTCCAACTCTTATTGAGATATCAAACTTGCTTGAGAGTGAGTTGTTCAAATGACTTCGAACTCCTTGAATATATAAGCTTCTTGTTGGTCGAATGGGGGTCCTTAGGCTGACATGATGTGGAGGGTACATAATTCATAATTGACTTGATACAAAACCTTTTTACATGGTTCAAAAGCCTAAGAAGGGTCTCTTCGAATGTACAATGACTCTATAAACTCAATACTAATCCTAGGAGTCCACAATGGGGACTTTGACTACTATAATGGTGACCCAAGCATGAAACCCATGCTTTAATAAGTCATTGTTACAATAATAAAAAATCTTTTCTTTATTCTTTTGATAAGTACATTACATAATGATTAAACTACATTATTGAAGACCGAACATAGTTACATTTTCTAACAACATATGCACATAAAATTTCAGAAATAATTAGTTAATAAATAAAATATTTACAAGAGAATTCTTGGCCTACTCATTGGCCTCTCATTCCTCACTCTCCTTCACTTACACGCCTCATAGGCTCACCTAGATTTATACAAGTGGATTTGAACCAAAAGTACGTTCTAGATCCTCAACAAACTCCCACAATATTTCTCATGATCCATAAAAACTCTCATTTAATCCCTTATCTCTAAATAAGATCCTAGTAACCAACAAATCTCCCAACTCTTCCAAAATACTCTTGAACCTTCTCCTATTTACAATAATTCTCACTCTCTCCCAAAACTATAAGAAAGTACAATAAGTTATTAAATCCTTTCTTAAGAAACTATCTCCTTTAGTAAATATGATACCCTAGGTTAGATGCTTTTGCATCAAACTCCCCAGGTAAAAGAAAATCATGGTCTCCCAACCATATGTCTTTATAAGTTGATAAAACTCCTCCTGGATCCCAAACTTTAATCTATTGTTGATCATCGATTCTTCGTTGTTCCACTTCAATGGTTGTGACCTTTAATTTGCCAATTTTCCAAATTTTGTTTTGCAACCTTCCATTGATTTTGCTGATGTACACTTGAGTGATCAAATGTATCATGTTGTCGTCTTTCTATCTCATCTTGCAATATCTTGGTTTATGTACTTTTTCCATTAGTTCCTTTATTTTTCAATTTCAATATCCAATCTAGTTTCAGGTGGAAATTTATTGTTACTAGTTTGGAATATCAATTCATCGTCTCCAACATTAAATTGCAAATTATATTTTATCTCAATTACCACATTTTCACTGATTGAACATTTCTCTTTCTTATCTGCAACTTGATTAGATTCAGGTTCCATCAACATCTTCTCTAGCAATTGTAATTTTTCTTCACATTTCATTAGCATTTTACGGTCTCTGTTAGAAGTCATTTCAAAACACTGGTTTTCATTCTTGTATCAAACAAAATTAGTGTCTCGTCCATCATCCGCAACACATCTTGCATCCACACATCAATTGTCAGATTTAAAACCAACATAGCTTTTATCTTCCATCGACGATTTAGTGATCATATGTGGATCTGCTAAACAATTTGTGGTGCCATCTGTGGGAATCAAACCCACATTCACATCAACATAACTTCATTTCAGCATCATCATCGTCCTCACCGAGCATCTGTCCTTGTTTTGGTTCACAAATGCATACATTCATCTTTGTTATCTGGAGTTCTTTCGCTTCCCTTAACAAAACTTTCAGCTTGCGCTTCTATCTCCTTGCAATCAATTGCTTGATAAGCCATCTAGCTGTCCTCTTCATTAGCCATCCATTTTTCTGATTCTGTAGCAGTTCCATCAACACATAAAGTCGTGCTTTCAACTCAATGATCTCTTTCTCAAACTCTTCATCATGTACACCAATTTCATCATGTTTCACTCTAACTTCAATTCATTCTTAATTTGACTCAAGCTATACAACATTAACTTCTTGATTACAATTTTCTTCGTTGATCTTTGACATCCACCCTTAACACATTCTTTACATAACATAAACTCACCTCCTATAGTTACACAACCCGTACATAACATGGTCTTTTCAAGCTTCTAAAATAATGTAAAATCTCCACTCCACTAATTCGCTCTCATAAAAAAGACTATTATAATAATAATAGACCTTTTCACTCCAAAATATCCTCGTACATTCCCTTATTACTCCATTATTGAAATCCTTTTTATAACAATTCATATCCCTCCATTAAAACCACACTTCATCATTCTTTCCATTATCTTAATGTTTATCATTTCCCTTTTATGGCATGTAATGGCTTCATATGTTTTCCCTTTCTTTTTTATTAAAACCTCTCATGAGAATCATAGAAAAGACTTTATAATTTTTATGTTCAAGGACCAACATAAAACCTCATGCATGCTTTTATAATTTCGTTTCTTTGGAATGTGACTTTTTAACTCTCTCTATCTCAATTAGCCCAAATTTCTACGCAATAGCTCCAGCACCTTAAAAAAAGAGATAAGTCGACCAACCTTGAAATAAACATCACCCCTGCAATTTTTAAATGAGTAAAAAAATAATATGGTGATTTTTTGCCAAAACTCCAGGACAAAGCGTACTAGTCAACATTCCACGTTGCACAGGCTTCAATGCTGTTTACAACTCTTGCATGGATGGCGCACAAGTAATATAAGTGGAATCCGTCCTCCAACCCTTTAGCAGATACATTTTCCTTCTAACAGATACTGATTGCTTCCACGTTGTAGCTCTTCGATCTTGGTGAACAACCCACCAGCGCACAAAAAATTATGAAATCAGTAATTTTCATGGCAAATTTTCCTTCGTTAAATATGGCTCCATTTAATAGTGGTTTGACATCCTGGAATGTTAACACTAGCATTGATCACAAGAGTCACAACTCATCGCCGGCAGACTTCTTGTCAACCATTTCCTTTGCAAAGTCAACATCAACCAGCAGACTATTTAGATATGGATTCCTGTCATAGGCCTTATTGATTCGATCAAAGAAAATTACGCTAATGATACAACCACCCTTTTAGATCAGACAAGTTTTTTTCTAGGTTCAAATCTTGAACATGGCTCACATCTATATTCGTGAACTACGTTTTTCCCATTCATGTAAGCCATGTCCAAGACTTTCCAAGAAGCAAAAGAGCTCCATTGTTGCATCTTTTGAGCACTTCAAACTATATTGCAAATACACAGTTTCAACATAATGAAAGAACGACCCTCCTAATTGGAAATCTGATGATTTCTTTAATTTAGCGATGGTAATTAATTCTAGTGCAGACTTGGAACTGATTCCTTCAGTTGATACTATTTGTTGGGTCAAAGTTCTTTGTTCAAAGTCTACGGTCTCTGTCTTATAACAACGCTGTCAATCACCAGAGATGATCCTCATATCTCTCACAAAGCCTTTGATCTGATTGAGTCGATCAAATAATTCCAAATAGTGACGAATCTCTAGGCAATTCTCTCTATAATTCTTCCTCTTCCGCATAATGCTTCACATTGTTATCGTTCGGTGAAATCAAGAGTTGGAAGTAGATATTTAACCTCTTCTGATACCAAAATGATGCATAGGCCAAAGGGCCTACAACTTAAAACATTAACACCAACACATAAAACTAAAATCCACACCATACAATTTACAAGCGAAACCTTGGCCTACTCATTGGCCTCTCATTCCTCACTCTCCTCTTACATGCCTCATGGGCTCACATGGATTTATACAAGTGGATCTGAACCCAAAGTAGGTTATAGATCCTAAACAAACTCCCACAATATCTCTCATGATCCATAAAAACTCTCATCTAATCCCTCATCTCTATATAAGATCTAACTAACCCACATATCTCTCAACTCTTGCAAAATACTTTCAAACCTTCTTTTATTTACAATAATTTTCATTCTCTCCTAAAACTATAGGAAAATACAATAAATAATTAAATCCCATAAGAAACTAACTCTTTTAATAAACATTATACCCTATGTTAGTAGCTCCTGCATCAATATTCTTCTCTAAATAGATTTGTTTTTGAGAATCCCCCCTATAGCATTTGTTCTAATGAGATTAAGGACTTCTCATTCTCTAGCCAATTCCTACAACCGTCGCATGCTGACCTGTTTTGTGAAAGTGCAGTTAAAGAAGTGACAAATTGTCTCCGCTTCAAATAGGCATAGGGTGCACCATAATGGACCTTTGATTCCTCTTTCTCTTAGATTCTTCACAGTCAAAAACTTCTGATGAACCATAACCCAATAGAAAATGTTAATTTTTGGTTGACCATCAATATGCCAAACATGTTTCTATATATTGGAATGCTGAGGGAGGGAAAGGGATTGGAATTGAAGAAGATAACCACCCTTAACATCGTAACCCGAGGTTCCTCATCTCCTACAATTAGGAGTAAATAGATCATATGGAGCACAACCTTTAAGTAAATAAAAAAGGTTGGAAACTATAGTACCTAAATGGGATGGGTGTGATCAAACTGACCATCACAACTAGTGTTCAGATTCAACAACCCAAGATTATATATTAAAAAGAGAGTTAAAGCACTCACTTTCCATCCATTTTTTTAAGGGAAACAACTCATAATTTTTCTCCAAGGGCAACTTCCCCATGACTCCATACTTCATCCTTCCAAATGTGGATCAACTTTACCATTACTTAAAATCCATGTTATCTTGGATTGGACTACTGGAACTACAACTTTGAGGAGTTTCCAGATATTTGATCCGTTTTTATATTCCAATGGATGTTAATAAAAGACAACAGAAAATTTATTTAACCGAAAATTGATTTTTTTTCATGCATTGAAACAAGAAATAACCCAGAAAATTTACGCAAACACAAAGCACCAAATTTATGTGGAAAACCCCATTTTGGGGAAAAACCTCGGGGAAAGGGTTTAGTAGATTTTTATTATCACAATGAAAATCTTTATGCATTTCATTCGTTTCATTTTTTCTCACCCATACATTTCCTTTTTTACTCACACCTCTATATATACAAATACTTCATTATAATACCATGGGCCCAATATCGTGGGTTGTGAATACCATGGGCACTAACAACTTTGACTTGATTTGGTCTCATGCCTAACAATCTCCCACTTGAGATCAAATAGAAGCTTGAGTGAATGTTTTTGACATTGTTTTCCCTTCTCTCTACTAGCCCTTTCCCAAGATGCATTTTTATCACGTTTGCATTACTCCAGCCAAGGTTCTACTAAGTTCTTGTTTATCCCTTGACAAAGTCTTCGTTAACATATCAACTATATTTTCGGTAGTGTGTATTTTCTCCAATTGTAGTAGCCCATCGTTTAACATTTCACGGATTTAATGATATTGAACATCAATGTCATTTGTCTTAGAATGATATACTGGGTTTTTTGCTAAATGAATAACACTCTGACTATCACGACGCAACAAATATTTATCTTGTTTTATTCCAAACTCTCCTAAAAATCGTTGCATCCACAATATCTCTTTGCAAGCTTCCGTGACAACGATGTATTTTGCCTATGTTGTGGAGAGGGCCACTACTTTTTGCAATTTGGACATCCCGAATACTACTACTCTTGCAAAAGTACATAAATAACCAGGGGTGGATTTTCTAGTATCCACATATCCAACCATGTTTGCATCTGTGTAACATTCAAGAACAACATTGTTATTACCAAAACATAAACAATAATTACTAGTACCCTTGAGATACCACAAAATCCATTTTACTGCTTACCAATGTCATTTGTTTGGATTTGCAAGGAACCTGCTCACTACTCCCACCGAATGAGCAATATTTGGACAAGTACATACCATGGCATACATCAAGCTACCAATGGTTGAAGCATAAGGGATTTTACTCATTTCCACCTTCTTGTTATCACAAGGGCACAAATCAACACTAAGTTTGAAGTGTGATGCTAAGGGTGCAACAACTGGTTTGGCATCTTTCACATTAAACAAGTATAACACCATTTCAATATATATTTTCTTATGAAAACCACAACTTTCTATTCTTTCTATCACGTATAATCCCCAGGCCCAATATTTGTTGCGTTGGACCTAGATCTTTCATTGCAAATTTATTACTTAAGTCCTTCAATTTATTAATCATATTCTTACCATGTCCAACAAATAGCACATCATCCACATACAACATTGGTATAATATACCTTTCTTTGTCATACCTCTTGATGTAGACACAATGATCAACCTCTAGCCTTTTGAAGCCATGCTCCAACATAAATGAATCAAATTTCTTATACCATGGTGAGGTACTTGTTTTAGCGCACAAAGATTTTTTTTCAATCTGCAAACAAGATCTTCTTTACCTTTTACCTTGAATCCTTCTGGTTGTTCCGTAAAAAAATCTTCCTTCAATTCTCCATTAAGAAAAGTTGTCTTCACATCTAATTGTTCACATTCCAAGTCTAAAGCAACAACAAGACAAAGAATAACTCTTATGGAAGACATTTTAACAACATGTGAACAAATTTTTGTAAAGTCAATACCTTCCTTTTGTGTAAATCCCTTCACCACTAGCCTTGCTTTGTATATTTCCTTCTTCTCCTCGCCATCATGTTTAATCCTGTATACCCATTTGTTTTGTAGGGAATTTCTTCCTTTTAAAACCTTCAGTAGCTCCCAAGTTTTATTTTTCAACTAGGAGTCCATTTCTTCGTCCATTGCTTTCTTCCACTTTTCACTACTTTCGACTTCACAAGCTTCCTGAAAACAATTAGGTTCATCTTCATCAGTTACAAAAATATAATTTGAGGGTGGATACCTTTGTGACTACTTTGGAGGCCTAGTAGTCATGCGAACCAACTACAATGGTTTGTTTCCACTTGAATCTCTTGTAATGGCTGCGACAAGTTTTGTCCTTCTCGTTGCCCATCTTGTCCTTGAGTTTGCTACTCAGATTCTTCCCATGGTGGGATATTTTCTTGCTGTTATATAAACCTACCAACAATTTTCTTGACCTCTGTTTCACCTGCAGGCCTTTTATACATCTCATATTCATTAAATATTACATCCCTTATTCTAACAATTTTGTGATTAATTGGATCCCATAGACGGTAACCAAACTCACCGTCCACATATCCCAAAAAATGCACTTCCTTGATTTATCATCTAATTTGCTTCTATGCTCTTTGGGAATATGCATAAATGCTTCACATCCAAAATTTCTTAGGGGAGAATAATTTACCTTTTTTACTGGTCCAAACTTCTTTAGGAATACCACCATCTAGGGCTGTAGAGGGCGAACGATTGATGAGGTAACAAGATGTCCTTATTGCTTCTGCCCAAAAATGATTTTCCAATCCAGAATTCGACAGCATACTCCTCACCTTCTCTATAATAGTGCGGTTCATCCTTTTCGCAGCACCATTTTGCTATGGAGTACCAGACACAGTTTTCTCATGTTTAATGACAAACTTATTACAATAATTCTTGAATGCATTGGAGAAATACTTACCACCATTATATGTTCTCAACACTTGAGCAATTTATTAGTCTCCCTTTCAATAGCAACATGAAATTTCTGAAATATCTCAAACACCTCACCTTTAATTTTCATAGGGTAGGCCCAAACCTTCCTAGATGCATCATCTATGAATGTAACAAAATACGAAGCTCCTCCTAAGGGCTTAATATTCAACGACCCAAACACATCAAAGTGTATTAATTCTAACAAATTTCTTTTCCTTTCATGACCACCTCTGATAAAAGAAACCCTTCTTTGCTTACCACAAATAAAATGTTCACAAAGATCAAGTTCATAGGATTTCAAACCTGGAAGTAGATTTTTACCAGTAAGAACTTTTAGCCCCTTTTCACTGATGTGGCCCAAGCGCTTATGCCATAGCTTCACCGAGTTTTCTTCTTTTGCAACAAAGAGTGTATTTGAAATCTTTGTTGTTTCCCTCCTTGTATATAAGGTTCCTGTCTTGGATCCTCTTGTACGTTGCGCTGGGCACAACAGGGGCGGCTGCCCCCCCTGCACGAGGTTCGGGGCAATGCCCAAGGAATTTTTTTTGGGACCCTACATTAGGTGGGCGGACCTACCTATGGTTTTGTTCATGGATTTCGCACATGGTTTTAGGCATGATGGTTTTCTGTCCATGGTATTTTGTAGATCCAGTCAAGGGAACAACAATTATGTTCTAATCCAGGGTTAATAGATTGGGTTTATGGATGCTTTAGCGTGATATATATATTATATATATATATTATATATTATATATATATATCTATATATATATATTGTGACATTGAAAGGAATATAATGAAAAATCAATCTGGTAGTCCAGGTTTTGAGATCCAGGGGAGAATCTCAATGTATATATGTTTTATGTTTTATGCTCTTGCCATTGTTTATTTTCTTCTTTTAAGAATTCGTTTGTAGGTAATTTCTGTATGGGGTTAAAACCTACATCTTTAGCCAACACCAATGACCCTTTAGTAATTTTCCAGCCACATTTCCCAAAGGTCGTGGAGTAACCTTCATCATCCAATTGTCCCATAGAGATCATACTCATACACACCTCTGGGACATGCCTAACTTGTTTCAGCAAGATACCTTGTCCATCCTTTGTCTTGATTCAGACATCTCCCACTCCAACAATATTACAAAAATGATTATTTCCTAAATGTAATTTACCATGATCAACTTCTTCATATGTAACAAAATTATTTTTACATGGCGTTACATGGTGAGATACTCCAAAGTCAAGTACCCAATCAATGCTATTGCTAGAAATATATAAACATGCTTCTTCTACTGAAACAATTAATAAAACATCACTTTTAGAAGCTACAATAGTAGTCTCACCTTTCTTTGTGTTGCTAGATTTTTGATTTGTGTTGATTGATTTTTGTTCCTCCTACTCCCTCTGTTCCTTCTTCTAAAACCAACAATCCTTTCTCTTATGTCCTGCTCTTCCATAGTGAAAACAAGTGAGTCTTCTCGTTCTTGATTTCGGTCTACCTCTTGATTTTGAATGCCTCTGTCTACCAAGTTCAAATTTCCTTCCACGATCAGCTAAGGCTAGAGCTTCTCCTCCCTTGTTTTCCGCAATTGATTTTCAACGTATCTCCTCGTTCATTAAACTGCTACTCACATCATCAAACTTTAGAGTCCTTGCAGGTGCTGAAGTGCTAATAACTACTATCAAATTCTCCCATCTATGTGGCATAGAGCACAATAATAAGATGGCTCTAATCTCGTCATCCAAAATAATCTTGACAGAGACAAGCTGACTTGTTATTATATTAAACTCATTCAAACGCTCAGCCACTGAAGCACAACCCTTCATATTGAGATTGTACAACTTCTTCATCATGAAGACTTTGTTCGATGTCATGTTCTTCTCATATAAGTCATGCAAATTTTTCCAGAACCCTTTTGCTATCTTTTCTCCAGCGACATTAAAATTTACATTCTTTTCCAAATACTGACGAATTGTGGCGATGGTCTTTCTATCCACCTTATTCCATTCTTCATTTGTCATTGACGTTGCTTTTCTACTCCCTCAATTAGAAAATACTTATCCTTTAAAATCATCATGTCCTCCATTTGCACTTTCCATTGGGAAAAATTAGCCCCATTTAATTTCTCCACATCACTTGATGTCACTATCTCCATGCTCATAATTCTTCCCAAAAATAACCTATAATAAACCAAAAATTAAACAGAACAACCTCACTCTGATACCAGTTGTTAATAAAACAGAGCAGAAAAATTATTTAACCGAAAAATATTTTTTTTCATGCACTGAAACAAGAAAAAACCCATAAACTTTACTCAAACATAAAACACCAGATTTACATGGAAAACCCCATTTTGGGGAAATACCATGGGGAAAGGGTTTAAAAGATTTTTATTATCACAATAAAAATCTTTATACATTTCCCTCGCTTCATTCTTTCTCACCCATACATTTCCTTTTTTACTCACACCCCTATATATACAAATATTTCATTATAATACCACGGGTTGTGAATACTATGGACATTAACAACTTTGACTTGATTTGGTCTCACCCCTAACAATGGACTACCAATAAATATTTTGCGATTTCCATGAGAATGCTTCTTGGAACGAACCTTCTTCCACCCTCCAGACTAACTTGGCTCCTAGAGCTAGATTCACAAGAGGGGGTTTTTATTCCCAATATTCCTTGGTTTATAGATGTTGTCACTGTATTCCAATTAACCAAATGATCTTTTCTTGGAGTTTGATTTCAAACCGTACCACAATAATTTCCTAATATTCTGAGACTTACTACATTATTTTTATATGAGATAATAGGGCAGGACACTGAAACATTGGGAGAGATGGGAGGACCAAATTTATTAGAACAATTCTACCATTATCACTCAAATATGCACAAACAAATTTCCCTGATAATTCTAGATAATGAACCCTGTTATGGTTGGAAGTCTTTCCATTTGGAATTTCAATATCCCAAACTTATGCAGGTGTACCTATTGAAAGTAAGTTGCTGTCAAACTAATATTTCTACATCTATTCCAAATATGATCAATAGACTAAAATCTCATGTTGCCTCTTTTTTCTCAAAAGAATGGATATATATTTGGCATTGAAATGAAAAATTGATTATTGGGCCATAACCCTTACATAGATCTTTATATTCACGAATTAAGCTACATTCAGAAGTCCAAACTATAGCTAGCCTTTTCCTATGACTAATTTGGTCTACAATTCTAAATAGATGTTTGTTATAAACCTTACAAAAACATCTAATAAAAGTATATATTTGCACAACATCAGAAAGGTTCAAAATGTGGAAATGTATCTGGCAATGGGAGGCCCTTCTTCTTTGACAGTTGCTCCATGCAGCCAGATGTGTTAGTCATTCTTCTCTTGTTGTGTCTGCCCCCTGGTCTACTTTGGATTTTTTTTATTCATAGGTTCCACACTGGTCCCAACTTCTTCCTTGATGAATTTAATACCACTACTAGATTTTTTCTTGATTTCAGTCACTTTACTATCTGTTGCACTCAATTTGTCAAAGTTCTAAGGAAGCGGAAGTGCTAAATTATTTCAACAAGATCAGATCATCTGTCAGTAGTCCATGTGTCATTATTAACCTATTCTGCAAGTTATATAATGTAAATGATCCTAGTAAGACCTTGAATGTATATAACAACCTAGGTAAGCCTATTATTTTGGCGAAAAGTTTCATCTTAGGAGGTTTTTTGTCTCACTTACTCATGTGTGTTTTTAAACACATATGATCAACAGGGTTTTTCTCGCCAACCTCACTCCAAAGCTAGGGTGAAATTCTTCGTCAAAGTCTTATGTGAGTCTTAGTATTTTAGTCGAGTTCTATTTAAAAGTGATTTGGGAATATTTAAGCTAATTAGCTAAATTATTTTATTACAAATCATTTGGTCTGCTAACTCATATTGTGTCGCAAATGGGGTACGTGTCTTGAGGGTCTAAGGCAAATGTGTATTCCCCCTTTGAGGGTTGTAAATGTAAAAATATTATGTATTAGAGGGTGGAAAAAAGATCAAATCTCATCATGTGTGAATTATTATTATTATTTTTTTTTTTATGACAAAATAAGAAAATTAATTAATTAGAGTCAAATTAAGTTGTCTTAGGAAAATTAATTCTTCAAATGAAAAATTGTGTTGGTCTTAAAGGAACCAATTTTTAAAGGTCTTATACCAAGGGAATATTATATATTTCAAGAAAATTTAGTCAAATTTTTGAGGAAATATCAAAATAATTAATTTTGAGCTAATACAAATGAAATTAAATGATAAATTCGAAAATTCCTCAAAAATAAAAATCAAGGGCCGATATTAAAATATAATCAAATATTTTTCAACGACCAAGACTATTTTGACAAGGATAAAATAAATTACCAGTTATTTTTCCACCTGGAGGATTTAACTATAAATCAGAGAGTCATTTGAGTCTATAAGACGATGATCTCTGGCTAGAAAATTGCTGCTAAAGCTTTCATGTAAACTATTGTCTCGCTGGAAACTATTTTTCTGTCATAATAAAGACTTTGGGGTGCAATTTCAAGGTGTTCCATGTTCATGATTTGTGGTATGTAATGAGTACGAGCTTTCCTATGTTGTGTTGAATATTGGTAAGATATGTTTTCATTAGATGGAGACAAAATCATGCTATTGATAGTTTTGGGCTAATATTCGGTGGTTTGATTCTCTATATGATTAACAAATTGTCTTGAGATAAATACATAGTGTTTGTAGATACTTCAGTGCTTAGTCTCCAAGTTCAAAAACTCGGGCAAAAATTATTTTGCTTGGATCCCAAATATTTGTATGGTGTATTTAACTTTCGTTAATGTTATAGTGTGCATTGGGTTTCTAAATTATTTTTAGCCATTCATCAAAGAATAAACTCCATAAAAAAATATTATTTCTCAAAATTTTTATTTCAAAACCCTTGTACATTTGTAAATTTTGTGAATAGATTTGTAAATTAAATTTGTAATTTATTTTTGTTAATTGGGGTTTTGGGTTTTTTGAGATTTGGTGTATATTTGGAGTTTTGGTATTTTAAAATTAAAATTTATTTATTTTTATATTGGGTATTTGGGTTTCTATTCTAAATTTTTTTTAGGATTGAGGAAGAAATTGACATTGGAGATGTCAGAAACCTTAAACGTCTAGGGTTTTTAGACTATTTTTGCAGGTTTTTTATTTTCAAATTGGGGAAGAAACCTATTTTCTGAAAGCCTTAGCCTTTACCCAACCTAAAAGGCTAGTGTTTGTGACCTATTTTGCAAGCATTAAGAAGGCCATAAGCCCAACAAGGGCTAGATTTCATTACAAAAAAAAGTTTCTTCAAGGGATTGACATTTTATCTCTAACAATTTGTTTTGCAGCGATTTTGGGGTTAACATTGTGTTTTTAGTTGGTCATTTTCATTGGAAGACTTCCTAGACATTTACAAGGCCCCAAGGCCTCTTGGTTTCCTATTTGAACCCTAACTTTTCACTGTTTTACTGCTGATGTATTTTTTATTTTTATTTTTAATAGCGATATATAAGCCCTAAAATAACATTTAATTTGGTCAAAATAACTCAATTGCAAAATTTGAATTTTCCAAAATTTTGGCCATTTGGGAATTAGTTATCTAACCTAGATATGTTTTTTTTTTGCTCGCTGGAATTTTATTGCATAATTGAATATATCAGATCTGAACTTTTTGATTTTGTGACTGCTGTAATAAGTTTTTAAAATCTGATATTTTCTGAATATCACACTCTAAAAACCCTAAAATTTTGTTTTTTTTTTGTGTTTTTTTGTTTTGTTTGTTGGCATTATGTTTCTGGTATGGTTATATGTTACAGATGTTGTACTTGATGGCAACACCCATGGCATGGCTCTCAATATGATGAGAATTAAGAAGTACGCAGGAGAAAAGTTCACGGAATTTTCTGCAGAGAAAAGTTTATAAAAGTTTATTTCATGTGGAGAAAAGTTCACGGAATTTTATGCAGAGAAAAGTTTATTTCATGTGGGAAAACTTACCTTGGTCCATGGTAGTTAGTCCTTGGAATTTGAACCTATGGTTTTTGGACCATGGCATCTCGACAGACGTGTTGATCCCTAGTATTGAGTTGATGGTATTGGTTTGTTG
>APFE031018487.1:63414-80768 GCA_000404065.3 Pinus taeda
TTTGTTTTTTGTTGTTGTTGTTGTTTTTTTTTTTTTTTTTGATATTTTTTTCCTAGTTTTGGGCATATTGGGGATTTGTTGTAGCATTATCAACTTGTTGATTTGATGATTTGTTTATTTCTGTAATAAGTTACTTCAGATTTGACATATCACTCAACAATCCATTTTAAAGTGGGCTAAATTCATGAATTTACATCTGTTAATCATTCATAAAGTTTTCTGATTCATATATTTGGTAAATTCCATGATCGAAAGTGATTTTCTTGCTGCTGCCATAAGTCTAATAAGTGTTGGAATTTTTTGAAATATTATTTCTGATTTGGATATTTGAGATCTAACACTTGATTGTCTTGCTCAAAGTTACACGGATTTATGAATTTTACACCTCAAACACTTGTACATTTAAGCTCTAAATTTTTGATCTTGTGGTTGCTTAAGTTGCTTTGACACTTGGAATCTAATTGGCATTGTGATAAGAACATCTTGAGTAAATTTATTGGCTTCGTGTAATCATTGACTAATTGAAAAATTAAATAATTTATTCTAAGTATCTTGTGGATTGATTCATTGGCACTTGTATCTTTAAGGACTTGCCTTCGTATTAAGATTGTCCTCTAATTTTTGTTAAGTATTATTGTCATAATGAGTAATCATAATTTGAGTACTTAAACACTTAAACAATTTTAATTCAAGTAATTTCACTCCATCTTTGCATGAGCATTCTAAGATCTAGCTTGCACTAAAAACTCACCTCCTAGCATAAGCTAGGTTGATAGAATCCTAGAGCAACCCTTTTCCGATTAGCTTGAGGGACTCAACCCTTCTTAGTGGTTAACATAGTGACCTTGCTGTGGTCAGAGCCATAGTCTCTGCAGCTCCGGAGGCACTGAGTGGTTGGAATATAGGGGGAGGTATTGTTAATCAGGCTTTTGCGTGCTTCCCATTGGCTTCCATCCCACAACCTACTCTGAAGATTGTTTCTCAAAACAGTGAGGGGAGAGATTCAACTTAGAATATGCATTTATTCTAAAATTTACCAATGTTCTTGCATCACCCCTGGCGCTTAGGATTTGCATCCCATATAGGTTAGTGTATCATACCAAGCAGTGGGTGTCCATCTGGTTACTTGGCATTAATTTACATTAAACAAGAATTGTGATTCCATAAGGCACTGGTCTCATACTTCAAATCTAATCTAATAATTAATATTGCTAAATTTAACCAAGTATTTAGGCCATTCATCTGTGTCTCCCAAACAAGTTGGTTCCCAAGTTGGTCCACCTCATTCCCATAGGGACTATCCTCCATAGCTTGTTGTTGGGAGACAACTAGAATGGAGTAGGCAGGATCAGAGTGACAGCCCTCCCTAAGCGGTTGTCGGGGTGCCTGTACAATCAAAGGGACAACACCATTCATAGATGCCAATTCTGATCAAACCTTAGCTTGAAACTTCTCCATTTTGCTTCACAAAAATTCAAATTTTTGGTATTCATTAACAATTGGCAAGTCTCCCTCTCCTTTTCTTCCAAAGAGCCCCTTTGATTCAATGTTTTCAACAATATTTCAAGTGACTCTAGCAATTTGGTCAAGAGATGATTCAATTGTTCTTGCTTTTCCTTGTGAAATGATGCCCCAAACTCCGCCATGGAGGGGATTTTTTGTTCCTGTCTTTGAATCCCTGAGATGGAAGCCACCCCTGCTCACGTATAAAGACACTTATCAAAAGCACAATGCTTGGTTGGAGAAGAACAATAGGAAACCATATATAACCTTTGCAGCCTCTGTCCCACTACTCTGTAGCATTGAATTGTAATGCATCCGAATCCATAACTGGATCCTGGCAAATTTCTTGGATTGACAATGGATAGAGTCTAGACATAGAGGGAGAATAACAATTACTCCATTATGTGTTGAATTGAATGCTTTAGCAAGGCCAACACTCCTCTCACTTGTGTGAAATCATTCCCTCAAAGTTTTAAAACTTGTGGCCACCTTTGCCTGCATGTTGTTTCCTTCATATATCAGAGGCTACTCTAGAATAGATAGGGGTACACATTCTTTGGATTGCATGGCTGAAGAGTTAATGCAGGCCATCTCCATCCTTGCGAACTCTATGTTGGTCGGTGTCCGCTTGCTAAAGAGAATAACTTTGATGAAGTCTTTATTGATTGCTTGACTATTAATTCGGTTATTGTAACAACCTTTATGGCTAGAATTTTGGATCTTCATTTTATATAGTGAGTTCATGGAAGAGGTGAGTTCAATATCTTCTGATCCACTTCTAGGATCCGTTGCTCCGTGGCAATTCCTTTGTTTCCCAATAAACAAACATTTTCATTAAAATGTCTATAGACATGGCATAATTCAATTTGCTCAATTCATAATAATTGCAGTGCAATTATTTGTAAAATAGGGGGAAGAGTTCAGTTTTGTAATCCCTTATTTTTTCTGCCCCAATTGGATCACAATCATAGAGTCTCCAAACACCAGGGCTTTAGTAATCTTCTTTGCTATTGCTATTTTCAATCCCCGCTAAAGTGAAAAATATTCAGCATGGTTGTTGGATGCCATACCCAGGCCCCAAGCATATTGAGTCTCTATTTGATCTGGGGCAAAGGATAACCCCTCCCACAACTGCCACCTCTCACTCTGGCTCTTTGAAAAGAGTCAAGAGCAAGGGTAAATTTGAGTGATTCTCTTTTAATGGTTGAGATTAGATTCTAGAGATGTTTATGACAACAAAAAATAAGTGATAACTTCAAAGTAAATACATCAAAACCACACTACATTATAAGAACAATTAAATCAACACAACGAATATATTTCCATGACCTAGAAATAACCATAAATCAATCAAATCACTTATTATCTAAGTGATTTTCCACATCATTTTCTACATGCTGCCATTGATCTCCTTGCCCACGACCCAGGTAGTGGTCAAAGTCTGGTGGATGAAAAATGAATTAGAGTTCCACTGCTACAATCAATCTAAAGTTTAACTTACCCACCTTTCCACTATCTCCCTTTCCTATATTTATAAAATCCCCAAACCCCTCAACTAGTACACCTTAAAACCTTTGCTGCTTGCGAGCTTTTTTATGTCTGAATTAGCTGATATGTCTACCACAGGTTGCATGGAATCTTTGCTGCTATTGAAACCATCCAAAATTGAGGTCTATGCTGATTTGTTTTATCTCATCTCCCTATGTGGACAATTACTCTTACTGCTATTAAGTTTATCTAACTTGTTGACTGTTGAAAAGGTGGTTGTTTCCGATTCCCTGAAGTCGGGCGTAAAGTGAGATTGAAGTAGACTTTCTTTCATCCTTTTCTCCCTTGATTCACTTGGAAAATAAATAACCAATGATAACTGACAATAGATGGTTTCAAACGAGTCTTTTTACTTGTCTTATATAGTTTGGTAACTACAAACCTTTGCGTTGTTTCTATCTTTACTAGTTTCATTGAGAAATTTTTTCTTTAAAGGAGTTTTATGCTTACTTTTATTGAGACTACTTTGGCAAGTCTTCCAACTCTCCTTATCGACCCTTTCTTAGTTTTGCAATGTGTTAAGTGGGTTAATTCAAACTTTTGAAATGTCAACCATTAAATGACTCATGATCTCAAGGTCAAACCATATGAAAAGTTATGTAGACACATCCCCTCTATCATTGCCACATCACCATGTGACTAACCCACCTTATAACTTCTCTTTAATTAATATGCCAGGTCACTAAGTGGTGTTCTGAGAAGCATCAAGATTTAAATGCAGCCCATGCACTTCTTCATTGTTGTATATTCTAGCCTAGCATGTCCTAGGAATATGCATGGTCCTTCCACTCCATACTCTAGAAAGGGAAGATCCTCATATGTTGTGGAATTATCCCTTATTAAGTGACACACAAAAGTAATGGGTGTGCATACGGTCACTAGAAGGCATTTAATTTAATCTTTGTGCATCACAACAAAAGACATAACCATAAGATTTAGAAAGAAAAATGAATTTAAGAAGCATAGACCAAAATTTTATAGAGTTCGTATCATAAATCAAATGTCATAAAACTCCTAGACATGAATTAGATCTTTGTAATATCATTGGTTATAAAATAGATGTTTTCAAATTTGGGATGATTATTAAGCATACAATTAGGGTTCAAATATCACCACTAGCATGAAAGCATATATCTATTGGTTGGCCTTGAAAAACAAAGGATAGAGCCTTTAACAAAATCAATGAACATGTAAAATTTTGTTTTGGGCTCTAAACAAATATTGAGCATAAATTAATGAAAATTAAACTAATCAATGAACATGCAAAATTTTAGTATTGAGGGGCTTTTACAGTGCATTATATTAGATATCATTTTTGGGATTCAACTGCGTGAAGAAAGTCATTCATCTATGACCATTTCCATGAGAGGTAGTCGTAACTGACTAATTTCTTATGATTTCTGAATAGTCCACTTAGCGCTCATTGCATCGGGTGATGCTCACAAGGGTGAAGAAGTTAGATTGAAGCTAGTGAAATGAATCACATAGTGTCAATCATCGTTTCCCGGGCTTTTACCCGATAACCAGGGCTTCTTGGGAGGTCACCCATCCTAGATCGCCTCTGGCTCAAGTGTTAAGCATGCTTGAGCCAGAGGCGATCTAGGATGGGTGACCTCTTGGGAAGCCCTGGTTACCGGGTGCAAGCCTCGAAAGTGATGATTGATGCTATGTGATTCATTTCACTAGCTTCAATCCCACTTCTTCACCCCTATGAGCATCACCCGATGTAATGAGTGCTAAGTGGACTATTCAAAAATCATGAGAAATTATTCAGTTATGACTACCTCTCATGGAAATGGTCATAAATGAATGACTTTCTTAACGCCTTTGAATCCTAAAAATGATATCTAATGTAAAATTTTTGTTTTGGACTCTAAGCAAATATTGAGCATAAAATAGTGCAAATTAAACTTTTGCAATATCATATGACAGGATATAACTGAACAAACTTTTCAATAATTCCTAGGATAAAATAAAAAACATGATGTAAATCAAATTTCTAAACATGTAAAACACAATTTAGGCTTTCATATTGATTTGTTGAGGAAAAACATAATTCAAATCCTTATTGTAACCATTCCATGATCATTGATGACCTGAGACAAATCATTGAAGCTAAAGGGCAATTACCAAACTTGTTGAAACTAAGATACTAAGTTGTTGCAACACCTAGATATGGCTTGTAATCATAAGGCATTTATACAAATGGATAAAATTAGAGCAATATAAGGAAACCTAAAATAAATATCATAAATTACCAAGGAGAAAGATTTAAGGAACATGCTCATGAAAACAAAACTATAATATTTTCATTAACTCTCAACATACATGTACACTCACAAAGAAAATGTCGTGTGTTTGCTTGCAAGAAGAGAAGTGGTTTTATAATGGAATGCTTCTCTTAATAAAATAACAACACCTTCTTTCATTGATAAAGGATTCTCTAGAGAAGTTACAACTTACAATTAATATAGATGTGAATTACATTTCATTAAATGACGAACTCAAGTAAAATACACACTAAAAATGAAACTTGTTACAACACAATTATTGAGACCAAATCATACCTATATTAAATGATGAGAATTTCTCATGGTCTTGATAAAAATCGTATTTAATTTGTCTCCATATGGCTAGTTTTCACAATCCATCCAATTTAATAGCTAGAACAAATGCTTTACAAATCATAAGCTTTCATAACTCTTATTTTCAATGCCATAAAATTAAATGATAATTTAATTTTACAAACAAATAATACTTGCGAAATACAAAGACTACTAATGAAAGAAAAATTTAAGCTTTATACTTTAACTAAATTTTATCTACTAGTTTTCCCACATTGACCAAATACAACTCATAATAGAGGCAATGTAGACGTCAAAAGTGAAATTAAAAATAGATAATAATATTTATAAAATCGTTAACATAACAGCTCATGGGAAATCCCTCTACCCTAAATTGTCAAGAGTTAAAGGCATTGTCCCTCATCAAGGAGGGAAACAAGTGATCAATAGTTAATTATGACAACAACATCTAAGTGAATGAAATATATTACTTAGATATAATACAAATGATGTCCTTTTACAAAAGAAGACCTACATTTATTATAAGTTAAGATCCCAATTTTTCAAAAAGAAAAGCTTGCATTTTTTACAAGTTAAGATACCAAAAAATGAATATAATTGTTTGGAATGGGTTGCATCTCAAAAGCATTGCGCAACAATAGTCTATTTTTCACTCTTAAATCCATGGGAAATTAAGTGTCAAATTATAAGAACCAACACAACAAAAATTTTGAGATAATTAGATTAATTTTCATATTCTAAAACCATATTTTTTAATAAAATTATGTTCCTTGCTTATGGAAGTCTAACACTAGAGGGTTTAAGTACAAATTCTAACATTACACTGAAATTAAGATTGTCAAAATATTGATGAAAATAAGTACATATCAACATCAATTTAATGTTGCATCAAGTGGCTTCTAGAGCGGAGTATAAGTAAGATGTTGCAATATTAGATAACACTAACTTAAAACGTATAAGTCAACTCCCTATAAAATTTTATAAGCCCAAGACAAAAATAGAAACAAATTGTTGGGACTTTGAACATATTTGTGCTTATATTTATTGTTGGGTGCAGGAGTTGCAGTTCAACAATCTTCTTCAACACTTAATTGTTAACCCGAGGCTATGTAAGCCTAGATGTGTAGCATAGGAAATGCCAAGATTAATGGTGTAAAATTTTACCAAAATTGTTCCTAACTTCCCTAAGTATATTTGCAGAATCAAAGAATTACAAAGAAAATAATACCAAAAGAATTCTGGTGCCAGAATCAAAAGGAAAATACTTTTGCAGAAACTCAATGAAAGGAACTTCAGATCAACATAAACAATCTTGATTGATGAAAGAAAGGAAAGCAAATATTTGAGACTAAATGTCAGTGCAGTCATAAGACAAAGAACTGATTAGGTTGTAAAGCGCATTTGTCCCTCTTACAAGTTTTCCTTCCTGGTTTGAACCTTCATTCATGCACTGGAATGATATTCTTGTACTAAAACGATGTTCCTATACCGAAAGTATGTTTTGTTTCTGCACTAAGTATTTTGGCTTTCATACAAGATGTCTGAGTTCCTGTACCAGGATATTTTGTTCTTGTACCAGGGTATCGATCCCTGTATCGAAACAGGGATTCCTGTACTAAGAAATTAATATTCTTATACTGAGCTTCCAAACCACTTGCATGAAATGTAAAGTGTGCTAACTAGAAATTAACTTGCAAGGCAAACCAAAGTAGAGAAATAATTTTATATAACCAAGAAGACTCCTTGTCTAATCATTCATTCGAAAGTGAAAATTACTTTGAAAGCCAAAGAGAATCTCTACTGCAACAAAAATTTTTTCATGTGGAAATGATCATTCATTCTAAATAGAGAGCACTTTTTTTTCCTAGATGAATGTCATAAAATTACCCATATCTGCACTTTTACTGAATAGAGGTTTCAGTTCAAAGGTCCCTTCACCAAATTCCAGTCTTGAACTGAACTATTCCCACAAGAATTTAAACATAAACACAGATCCTCATTACATAGACAACATTTCATTAACACTTAGGAAAGTGCAAGTAAAGTAAACCCTAAGTTACATGAAACTCACTTGCATAAAACACATTTGCATACTAAGGAATGAAACACATTGACATAAGGAAAATAAATCCACTTGCAGAAATAAACACATTGGTAGAAGCACCCTCACTTGAAAAAATAAAGCATATTGGTGCAAGGAAATCGAAACACACATTTTGTAGAAAGGAAACCACTCATCTACGGAAAGAAATGCGATTCAATCTTCAGTAAATGAAGACACCCACACCTTCACACCTCGGATTCGAGCCACACAATTTATGAAGAAAGAGAAGAGCTCTTAGCTACATAAAAGAAATGAATTACTTCTTGCTCAAGTCTTGCATACGAAAATATGTCTAGCACACCTACGAAAGAGGGAGAATGAGCTGGGTTGGCTGGGCCCTAGGCAACCAGCTTGTTTTCCTGTTACGAGATCTGGAAAATCAACTGCTCAAATAACACATCACATAAAATACTGAAATAGGAAATGAATCACTGGCATAGCTCCTTGTATTAAACTTAGTAACTGCAAATGTACATCGTGGATATCCGGATCCAACCCAGAAGTATGGTGATACAAAAGTTACAGTATAAGCCAAAATTTTAGTAGTGTATCGCTACCTATTTCTACTAGAAACCCTTATTAAATACATATCGTTTGGCTCATGGCCACAACAAAAATCAAAACAAAAGTATAATATTGGCTTTCGGTTGTTTGACAAAAAGACTAAATCAGGGGCATTTAGTCGAAACCCTGGCCTCCATATCTCGTATTTTCCTTATGCTCTGAGCCCAATAGAATGATGTTGATCTTTTGGCGAGGAATGTACGTGGATTGCCAAACTGGAGTAGCCATTGGTGGTAAATTGTATTGATGTTGCCAGTTGCCATGAGTACAAAAACATGAACAATACAAGAATATTCCTGCACCAACCCCATCTCACACATAGATTAATATTTATGTTCTATCAAAATACTTCAGGAAAGCAAATATGTAAGTTGCAAAGGAAAAATAGGCTATTTAATATTTTTAATTTGTAATTAAGCTCATATAACCCTTAATAATAAAACTCATGAAGGTAGTGCAGGAATAAGCGCAAGGGTTAGAAAAGTGCAAGAATAAATAGGTTCCAAGGGTAAAATAAAGGGCTTACGTAGTGTGTTCTGGGTAGAATGCAGGTTAAGAATAAGGCAATTCTGATGACCAACATCCTCCCATCCCCATTTCGTTGTGTGTCCTCACACAACCTTACCATCTGCAAAAAACCAGCATGGAGGACTCCTAAGGTGAATGTAACACTTAGATGCTCGAAATTTCCATACGTTTTCTTGTTGCTTCCTCTCTCGCACCTTTTCCATCAATTTAGAATTTGTGCTTTGCACCATTGTGTTTTGACCTTTCATATCTTGGTTCAACACTTCAAATCTATAAATTTTCTATTTCAATTCTTCGACCTGGGTATGCATATAGAAAGTAGGGTCTTCCTTACTAGGTTCTTCCTATATCGGAATCCCTTCAGCAACTGACTCATGACAAGTACCAGTGTCATCGAGAGCAATCTCACATTGTGTTTCGAGACATAGTACCCTCAACCTGATCCACTGCTGGCTCCTTTCTTGCACTTGCACTATGTATATGAGACATTTTCCTTTTCTTTACTTTTTTAATTAAGGTTGCTAGAGGAGTGTTATCTTCCTCTTCCACACAACGTGTACTAAACACAAAATGGACTGTGACATTTGCGAGGAGAGAGAGTATATTTAATTGATGAATTAGATTGGGGGTTATTTGTAGAGGGGAGATACTCCTTCGAATCATCGGTGTTTATTGGAGAAGTTGATACATGGCCTCCTTTTGAGGATGCACCTATTTTTTTCACAGAGCTCTTGGTCAGTCTCCTTGAAGGGCCAGGGGTTTCAGTTATAGGTTCCTACTATTTCTCAATCACCGCTTCTTGGATTGGGTTTTCTTCACTTTGGTCTTCGAGGCCTTTCTAGTCTACGAGGTTAATGACTTCCCCTTCTGGTCAGGCTTCCCTTTAGTAACTTTTCCATTCTTCCCCGACTTCTTTACTGTATCCTCTACTTGGAATGATTCCAGAAACTCCTCCCAAGTAGTCTCCTTTCCCTCTAACTCCTTTTTAATTAAAATTACAATTAAACCGTAATGACACAGTTTACGTATGACTTGACTTTCTTGACTCTTCTAAATGCTTTTTGACATATTTTCTAAACTTTTCAACAAGAAATAGGGGAAGTTGATCATCTTACCCGATTCGAAATGAAGTAGCAACCAAATATGGTACAAGAAGGTTAATGAATACCTCCCCTCGCAGGCGACGAATTTATGCAAGATATACAATAGATGTCTCCATTTTTCAACCATCGGATTCCTTTGCAAACCAACCTTCCAGTCCACCTCTTGATTCGTGTCAATAAAAAATCGGTGCCAGACTCCTTCCTCGAGCTTTTATTATTTAAACCATTGCTTTCCTGTAGCTGCCAACCCCGTAGCTTGTGCAATGGACTATTTGGTCACCTCGAATTCCAAGGACCCTACCCTAGCTGTGCTTCCATTGAAAGCATGAGAAAATTCAAGCATGAGAATTGAGTCATAACCATCAAATTTGAGTACGAAGGGGAGAAATACTGATTCCTTCAACAAAGATAAACTATCCCTATACTCGACCATCTGTTCCAGCTCCTTTACGGACCGAGGCTCTATCCGAACAGATGCCATCACTGCTCACAATTGTACTGGTTTCTTTGCGATCTTGGAGAGTACCAAACAAGAAATTTCAGAAGATATCTGAGGGAGTTAACGATTAACTACATGCCCCTATATCGACATTATTCAACGGTCATGCCTAAATTATGAGAAATTCAATCTTGAAAAGGCTGCAAATGTGGACATTATCCCAACGTACATAGGGTAATGATGATTGGTATAGGCGATGGTCATGGGAAGGATTTTGTTATCAAAACAACACAAGGTATTATATGGCATCTGGTTGATCATTAAATATTGACAGGCTCAAGGGTGAACGTTAGATTATGAAAATATTTCACACATATCCCTAATAACATCATGATTTTGCATAGGGTATATACAACACTTAGATTAAAGTAAGATTTAATATCTAAAATTCCTTTGTACTTTAAGAATGTCTTTCCCATTAAGTAATGATAAAACAAAAGTGTAATCAAATGTAAAAATGTCATTTCATGTTATGATTCACACTAATGCACCCATTTATGCCTGCAACAAGGTTTATATACCGAACAAAATCCCTGTTCCTAGACCATCTTTCGTTCTGAGCATGCATTCCTGGACTGCAACATGCTTTCTTGCACCAAGGAGTCCTATGATTCCTGCACTAAAATACTCGTTCCTTCACTTAGGAATGTCACTGTTCCTGCATTGAAATATATATCCTGTACTCAGAAGTGCACAACATCGCGTATTACTGCACCAAGAATTCTGAGGTCCTTGCACTGAGATACACATTCCTGTACTAGGGAATATTATTGTTCTTGCACTCAAAAAGTGTTGCTTCATATCTGGAAAAAAAAGTCTTTAATAAAAATATAATATACAGGCTGAATCTGAAAAGTTTGCAGAGTTTCAAAGGAGTTTTATTTGCTAGCTCTTGGTATTATCATGCTCTTTCTGACCTGATCCATGCATTCTTTAATATATACTACAATCTTGTTCAGGAGGGAAGAAAGAAGTGAAACAAGGGTAAATTTTTAGAATGGGAAGGAAATTATCATTGATTTCAAGAGTGATACCAATCCAAGAGGGACATAAGGAGAAGGGATAGGGAAAAAAAATTTCAAGGAAAAAGAGGGAAAAACAAAATCGGATAAGGAAAATTTCTTGTTGAAGAAAGGGATGGTCAATCTCAATAGGGCAAAAAAAGAAGAATTGTAGAGGGAAATTTGCAAAAAAATGAATGAGAAGAAAGACAGAGTTTCACCTCAAATTCTACCAAATAATTCTGAACCAAAATAACTACAACGGGAATTGAGTGTTGCTTGCATAGGATTTTCAGTGTCTGCTGTCCCAAAATTGGATAAGGACTCGGTTTCTAATCATCCTTCTCCACAAAGAAACTAAAAACCTACTTCTTCTCGATGATGGTAAACATATATGAAGATCAAGCAACATTCCCATTTTTTTAAAGATCGATCCTCCTGCCAACATGGTGGTTTTTAGGCTGATCCTTCTGTGATCATGTCAGTGAACTGATTTTCACAACCACAGGCAAAATATTTTTTCTTTTTTCTTTTTGTTATGTTTTTAGATTTTATTTTTATTTTATTTTATTTCTGTAAAAGGAAGAATCAAATTTGCAATAGGTTAGCACAAGCACCTACCACCTTTAATTTAGATTGCTGCTGTACTTGCTGCATAAAATATTCCTTTGTGAGTGGCTGAAAATACACTTTAAGTCTATGCCCGTTCATAAGGAATACTAGTTCTTGCCCATCATTAGTTTTAACTTCTACTGCCCCATTTTCATAAACTTTAATCACTTCATAAGGTCCCATCCCGTGTGTATGGAATTTTCCTTTAAAATGTTTAAATTTAGAGTCATAAATGAGTACCCAATCACTTGGTTGGAACTACTTCTTTTTGATCAACTTGTTGTGCCACTTCTTGCGCTGTTGTTGCACTAACAGACTTTGTTGAACAACATCCCTTTGGAATTAATCTAACTCGTTTAACTGCAATAGACACTGTTGCTGTGCTTCTGGGAGGTCTAACCCTAATTGGACTGTGGTTTGAAATTTTTTTATCTGGAACTCAATGGGAAAAAGGGCTTGTTTTCTCGTGTAACAATTCATATGGTGTATGCCCCGCATTGTTCCTCCAGGGGGTTTGATAAGCCCATAAGGCTTCAGGCCACCTGCTGGCCCAATCCTTTCTATGCAGATTCACTGTTTTGTAAGGATGGATTCGATCACCTTGTTGGTAGACTCCACATGGTCATTTGCTTGCAGGTGATATGGTGTAGATTTCCTGTGTCAAATTTTGTATTGATCAATAACACCTTGAACCAGATTAAATACAAACTGCAGTCCATTGTCAGTAACAATCTCTCTAGGAACACCAAATCTAGTAAAAATTTCGTTAAGCAAAAATTCAACAACTTTTTCAGTAGCAAAAGAAACAACTTTAGCCTCTACCCATTTTGTAACAAAATTTGTACAAACCAAAATATTCTTTTTATTCAAAGATGTTGGATTTATAGGTCCTACAAAATCAATAACCCATTTTTCAAAGGGCTTAATCATAACTTGAGGACATAAAGGGATTTCATTGGCTTGGACATGCTGACCCATTCGTTGACATCTATCACATTGCTTGACATATTGTTTGGCATCCTTAAAAAAGGAATGCCAAACATATCCAACTCGTAAAATATTATATGCAGTTCTCTTGTCATCAAAATGGCCCCCGCAAGGTTCATCATGGGAAGATTTTAAAATTTCAAACACTTCTTCCTCTCTTACACATCTACAAATAATGAGATTTGGTCCAGTGTAAAAGAGGTCCCCTTGGATCCAGGAATATGAAACACTATTTTGTATGATATTTTGCTTTTCAAGAGAAAATAAGTGAGGTGGTATTTTTTTGATGACTAAATAATTAACTATGTTAGCAAAACACAGGGATTTTGTTAACACAGAAAAAAGATGCTCATTAGGGAAATCATCATCAAGAAGAATTACTTCACCAGGATTATTCAATCTAGAAAGATAATCAGCTGCAACATTAGATTTTCCTGGTCTATCAATAATAGTAACATTAAATTCATGTAACAAAAGTAACCAACTGGTCACTTTAGCGCTAGTAAATGGTTTATTCATCAAATATTTTATAGCAGAATGGTCAGTATGTACAAAAACTTCATATCCTGTAATATAGTGTCTGAATTTATTAATAGAAAAAATTACAGCTAAAAAATCCTCAGTTACTATGTAGTTTAGCTCGGTAGGTGATAAGTTTTTACTGATGAAGTAAATAACATAGGATTGTTGGTTCTCTTCCTGTCCTAAAGCTGCGCCAATAGCAGTATTTGAGGTGTCAGAGGAAATATGAAATGGAAGGGACTAGTTAGGCTCTCTCAAAACTGGTGCTTGTACTAATTTTTCCTCTAATGTCTCAAAAGTCTGTTGGCAAGATGTGGACCAAGAGAACTCACTATCCTTAGCTAATAATCAGAAAAGAGGGGTAGCTATTCTAGAAAAGTTCTCAATGAATATTTGGTAATACCCCGCATGTCCCAGGAATCCTCTCATTTCCCTTTGTGTTTTGGGTGCATGAAGACGCAAAATAACTTCTATTTTAGCTGGGTCTACCTGGATACCTTTGTTAGAAATAAACTGACCAAGAACTACTCAGGCTTTGTGCATCAATCTACATTTTTTATCACTCAAGGCAAGGTGGGCTTATTGGCAATGAAAAATCACTTTTTCTAAGTTTTTGAGGGCTTCTTGGAATGAGTTACCAAATACTGAAAAATCGTCCATGTAAATTTATACACACTTGAGGTCAACAAAAATAACTAGCACTGCCCTTTGAAAGGTAGCTGGGGCATTACACAACCCAAAGGGAAGCACTTGGTAGGCTAATGTCCCCCATGGGCATGTGAAGGTGGTCTTTTCTTGATCCGTGGGTGCAATTTGGATTTGGTTATATCCACTAAAGCCATCTAAAAATGAAAAGTACTTTTTATCGGCAAGGGTATTTAGCACCTGATCAATAAAAGGAAGGGGAAAATAGTCCTTGACAGTGGCTTTATTCAAGTCTCTGTAATCAATGCAAATGCGTCATTGTTATAGACATTTTTGGTCACTTCAACCCCAATTATAAATGTCCATAAAATGAGGGCTCCTAAGTCCCTAAAAGTGTTGCTTCACTGCCTAAAGGAACAAGGTCAGCTGATTACATCATCTCCCAAAAGTTCTCCACTAAAACCTGCTCATAAATGGTCAAAACTGGACCATACTGAAAGCTCAATGCAGAGGTTGCGATGCATATCACCTTCCCAGTGTACAAGGTGCAATGCATACTGAATTGCTCCTCTGTAGGGTGCGATGGTTGGGAATGGACAAATGGCAAGGACAAAAATGCGAGGTGGAAGATCATGGAATGTTCCAGAAGCTTCCCCTCTGACACTTGCCTCTCTATTTTCGACCAGGGATGAGTAAGAGATAATCATTATCCAAGTGGAAGTAGGAACTATCAGAGAGAGGACACTAATCAAGATCCAAGAAGATGACTCACCTCTCTGTAATCATCTATATATGGATCCCTCATCACAGAGATCCAGAGGCTGGAATTTTGTATCTTATAGAGAAGTGCTGTTGGTATTCTGGTGTACATTCATAGTGTTGGGTGATCTAAGATTTTCTTGAGGTGAAGAAGGGCTTCCTAGCTGGAGGATGATGCTGGTTCAGAACATATGGTTGTAATCCTCTTGCTACTTTTCATCTTAATAAAGCTATTCTAGTTTTCTTCCATATTCTTGTGTACTTGTTTATATATGCATTTATATGGTTAACACACATCTGGTCCTGTGTTATTTATGAATATAGATCTTTTTTTCTAAGATAGCCACCCATCTTAGTGGGAATAGCAGCATCCGAGTGGACACTATTCCCAGTAACAATAATATCTAGGCAAACAAGCTAGAATGAATACCCTTCATTTAGTGTGCCTTCATTTTTTTAAAAAATCTGTAGGTACGTTTTTTTTCTCGTTAGTTTTATTTTCTTACATCTCCAAATGCCTTGATTGCTGATGCATTTTCCTAGACAGACAACAAATGAAAAGCCTTGATGCATTTTCCTGGAAAGGTAGCAAATGTAAAGCCAAAAAAACTCAAACATTCCAATTTGTTTGTTCCTTCTATTAGTTTCCCATAAAAGCAAAGACTGGCACATTCACTTAAATTGGATAAACTAGATTTGCCATTGTTGCTGGTGAATCTGGAACTTTATCCTAAAAGTGCTTAGAGTGAATCTGGAACTTTATCCTAAAAGTACTTACTAAACACGACAACAACTTGTTTTTAGATAGAGGAGGAATGACCTATGACAGAGTTCATTCATATGAAAACCTCCTGCTACTTTTTCATATGACAATCACAGGTCATTCCTCCTCTATCTAAAAACTATCCTCACCTCTTTGGATTCATTATTTAACAACAACTTGTTGCTTGCAACTCCCCTTGTTATAATATTAGATTTTAAAATAAGAACACAAAATTGAATATATACCACCAAAACATTTATGTCCTTTGAAGTTCGTTAAAGCTCCCTTGATGGGGTGGACCTGGTCGATTTGAAGGGTCATTGATGAAAACGAGGCAAAGCACTATGTTACAATATTGGAAAGCATGACTTTGAATCCTTGGGCTTCATTGTGCTCTTCTTTTATCTATTTGTGTTGTATAGTTTGAATTGGTTTATAATCCAGAAATATAAATTATATAAAAATTAAGTTTATATAAAAATATAGATTATTATATAAAATAGTAGAATTTAATTAACAATTTAATAGTGGATGTAAATTATTAAAATTTAATAATAATTGAATACTTTAATATAAATAAAAAAGAAATAAATATAATTTAAAAAGATTAAATAAATTGATCTCTCTATTTAATCTAGTGCCATGCTTTGATTCTTTATCTTGTCTTGACGATGAACCACACTAGATGGTTTGAAATTGTTAGGCCAAGAGTAACTCCAAGAATAACTTGTTTCCTTTTCATTAAGATAGAATATGATTATATACAAGGAGAGGGAAGCTATTGGGTTTCATCTCCCAATGTCTTTTCATCTTCCAACTTCTTTTATTTTGTTATTTACAATATTTACATAGGACTCCTAATCCCGAAGATTAGGTGTTCAACATTCGCCCCCTTTAATGTGAAGGGGTGTCGATGAGTCCAAGCATCATTCTGAATATTTCAAACTTTTCCCTTCTAAGTGCTTTGGTGAAGATATCCATAATTTGCTCATTTGTGGAACAATGTCGTAGGTGATTTTTTTTGGCCTCAACATGATGTCGAATTAGATGTTATTTTGTATTGATATGCTTCATTCGATCACGGAACTTTGGGTTCTTGGCCAACTTTCTTGCATAAGTGTTGACAATCAAAAAGAGGAGTTGAATGTACCAATTTCTCCTGCAAATCTTCTAGAATTTTCCCGAGCCACACAATTTATGTCGTTGCTTCAACTGTTGTGACATATTTTGCCTCAATAGTGGAATCCGTTGGAACTGATTGTTTGCATGACCTCGAGGAGACAACTCTTAATCCAAGACTTAGAACATAACTTAAAGTAGATATTTCAGTTTCTTTATATCCATCGAAATCTGAATCAGAGTATGTAATCAAGTTGAAGTCATCCACCTGTGTATACTTGAGTCCAAAGTCTTGATTTCCCTTCAAGTACTTTAGAAATCTTTTTGTAGTAGGCCATTGACCCTCACAAGGTTTTTGCATAAACTTGGAGAGGATTCCAACAAAAAATGAAATGTCTGGTCTCGTAGTAGTCAGGTAGTTGAGACCTCCTACAAGTTGTCTATACTTCGTTGCATCCTCAAATTATTTTGCTTAAGTGAATGTGAGCTTTAAGTTCTATTCCATTGGAGTA
>APFE031018489.1:0-66497 GCA_000404065.3 Pinus taeda
GTGATATTTTGCATTCTTTGGTAAATTTTCATCATCTTTTATGATCTTTCATGATTTTTGGACATCTTTTAGGATCTTTCATGATGTTTCATGATATCTCATGATGTTTTTTCATCTTTTGTGATTTTTCATCATCTTTCGCGGTCTTTCGTCATCTTTCTTGATCTTTTTTTCATCTTTCATGATTTTTTGCGATCTTTCATGATCTTTCATCATCTTTTAGGATGTTTCACAATGTTTCTTCATAAGTTTCATGATTTTTCATCCCCTTTCACATTATTTTTTCATCTTTTGTGATCTTTGGTATTTCGTGACCTTTCTTCATCATTCATGATATTTTGTAGTCTTTCATCATCTTTCCTGATCTTTTAGGATGTTTCACATTATTTTGTCATCTTTTGTGATATTTCATCATCTTTCATGATCTTTCTGTTGTAGTTCTAACCCAAAATATTATAGATCTGATATGAAAATATAAGATTATGCAAATAAACCCAAGAAATAGGATAGAAATGCTTTTTTCTTGTTCAAACCCTTAAGGTAGCGAAACACCATACATTCACTCCTTAAGGAAGGAGAACACTCCATAAACCATATGCCTGTTCATACAAGAATATTTCTCTTCATATCTCCATGTGGAGTCTCTAGCCTCTATATAGGGCTCATACATGCAATACCATGGATCATTACCATGGTTCCCTCATACCATCCACTAATACCATGGGCCCATTACATTATTACTAACTACTTGTGGTCCCTTACATGATATGGGTTAACCACCTTATTTATTACTATGGCCCATCCCATTATTACATTATTACCTTGGGTACCTCCCTTTGTACCCCATATTATCCCCCCTAGGTATATAACAATATCTCAAGTTGGAACCATATTGGGGAGCTCAATCTCAACCCAAAATCTCATGGGGGAGCTACTACGACGACCCCATATCGAACAATAGGTGATATAGGGGAGGTACTACTCAACCCATCCTATTGCCCACTGACTTTCCCAACAATGACCCTTAAGAGTCATGTGGTAGAACACCTGCATCATAATCCGAGCTTGGACAAGATACCCAACTTACCAAGATGTAAGGATCACACACCTCCAAGCCTCCTCAACACGCTGACCAAACAGGGAGGGACAATCCCAACAAGCCCTGCTTGTGGGGATGATGCCAACTGGGGTATACTGTGCAAAGACCAAGATAGGGTGAGCTACTACTCCAACCCTATGGGTAACAGATAGGGGTGATACCCTATTGTCCATAATTCCCTCAACCCCAGGACCCCTCTATCTCAATTCCTCACCCTGGGAGTTCAGACAGGGGGAAGAGTTGGCTCGGTGTCTTCGATTAGTCCTGCTCTATGTAGATCAAAAACATATTATTGTGCTCATATCTGGTAATCATCATGTCTCAATAGCAGCGGTCTCCTGTTCATGCAAGTCATCAAATCAAATATCACATTAGAACATAAATAATCATATATATCACAAAAAGGATTCCATAGTTATTCTCCCTCTCAAGGAGGCACCAACCACAAACTTGAGCTTGTTTCATACAACAACACTATCTCAATATATGAAGGTAACTCGGTCCCAGATATTTGCAGGATTCTCTGTCAATCGGATCCCACACTTTGTCATCGCAATATATCCATGTCATATTCGAACATCTCTCCAAAAACCTTTCTTCATCCTGCCTCCTAGCTAGCAATGCTAGTAACAACATGCTCAATCTTGGTTGTGCGTAAACCTATGGATCTCTTATCCACAAATATCATGGTAGATCTCATACTAAGGCAACATCCAAATGTGCTCATCTCATCAATAACGATCAGTACATCCAAGTAGTCACCTATAGTAGAATGAATATCTCAGATCAAAAAATTGATCATCCCATGCAAGTATCTTGAAGGATGCTCGGTGGCAACTTAATGTGAATGAAGCGGCTCAATCATGAATCGACTCAGGTTCTATGCACATCACGTATATATACGGATGGATGTTCAAAACAGAACATTAGTGCTTTAATCAAATGCCGGTTGCCAAGTCAAGTTCAACAGTATCTCTTCACAACTTCTTGAAATTCAATCGGATTGTCCAAGGATTTGCATTTCCACTTCTTCAATAGCTTCGCAATATAGATTTTCTTCTCCCAACTTCAAAATCGACTCATCATGCCATGATTCTTCATTTCGGGCTTTAGAAGCCATCTTACTTATATCATCAGAGGCTCATTACCTGTCAATAGTAGACCATTAGTATATAAAAACAAAACCAAAATCAAATTCATACCTTGGAACATTTCTGAAGTAGAGGTTTAGATCAACACATCATCTTGACTTCACTGGATAACTGTCAATGTGGACATATCAAGATCGAGGAGCTTGCTTCATTCAAAGCTCTCTGCAAACATAACACTTTTCCAAACCGATATGCTTAGCCTCACATAAATCAATATTGTACAATCAAATCAACTAAGTTAGCTTATTAAAGTTAGATGCCAGATCAAAACTAATATCAAAATTATTAGTATTACAGTATCCAATTCTTTAGAGCTCTCATCAAGTCATGACTTCATCTATTGTCATGTCAGCAAGTTGTCATTTTCCAAATAGTATCAAGTCATCCTCATGATCATAATATAAGTCACTAGATGCAAATGTATACACCAAGAATAAGTCATGCAAGTTCCTTCAGGTGAACATCTGATTCCATGCACAAAACTTCATTTTTGTGTCCAACAGACATAGTCACACCCATAGGCCTTCCTTTGTGCAGTTGGGAGACTGCCGTCATACCCTTGACCTTACTCTCATGCGGCTGAGAGGCTACAATCGCATTTGTGACCCTGCTTCCATGCCACTGAGGTTTAGAGTAAAGAAAAACTCGTTCTCCTTAGATCAAGACTTCGCTGTAGATCAACAATGACAATTTTTTGTCTATTCATGCCCATAAATCACATTTCAACAGTAATAATGCAAATGACAATAAGAGAAGGGATCTTATGGAGAGGTTCTCCTTCTGAATGGGAATCCACTTCATTCATCTTCATTCATGCCATCAACTTTTCTATAATGCTATCATGCATCAACTGATCTGTTAGATCATAAAGTCAAACCGTATCACATATTCATCATGGTTATTTTAAGTTATCATCAGCGGCTTCACCATGATATCAATCTTTCATCAAGGGTTAGTGTCAAATAGCTAATAGGAGCATACTTCAAGAATCATGATCACAACATTACTTCTTTGTCACATAACTTAATCCATTAAGTTAGGGCATTCAATTTTACCATATGCCATAATCACTAAACACATCAAAACATAACCATGGTCAACAAAAGATTATGAATGTCAATATCACTGTTACACTTCTATCATCATGGCTATCATGCTTTTCACAAACAAAATTAGTAGCATCAAGTTACCATCTATTATAATCAAGGAGCTAGCCTTCTCAAAATGATAGATGTTAGCCAAGAATCAAGTATATCACTATATCAAAGATCAACATTAAGTAGCTTCATAGAATCAAGAAGTTCATCATGTAAGATAGCTGTTCAATATTAAGTGCACCATTTCATCATAAGAACCATGAATCTAAATCACTTTCACATGCATGCATGAACCATTTGAGAAGTAGACATTCCCAATATACCTTAGGGCTTACCTTACCATCCAATATTATAGCTGAAACATAACATTGAAACAATATACCATGCATACCTTGTAGTATTCAAATACCTGTGCATCATTTTATTTGACATAGGCAACTTGTAGTACTTTGTCATCTTTTCATTAGGTGCTTCTTTACCTTTTCCAGCTCTAGCTTTTCTTTCCTGCATCTCAAATGATCCTCAAGAAGGATCCTATTATTACATCTCATCAAGGAGGTTAGAAACATCCAAAAACTCAAATATACATGCAAGAAGTATAAGTAATGATCAAAACAATAATTAGATCCATAAGTCTAAACAAAAGTAAGGATATAAAGAAGCATCATAAATCAGAAAGAAATTATCTTCAATGAGAGGTGATCCTCTCACTCTTGAACTAGCCTTCAAGGACCATCACTATCCATTCATCAACTTTATCAACAACTAGCCTTACAAGAGACTATCCCATCTAGGGCTTCATCAAATTTGATACAAGTAATTGAACATTTCCACATTGACCATGCTAGATTTCATATCTCAAATCTTTTCCATAAACCAGGGTTTCTATGAAACCCTAACCTCATAATATCCATCAAACCCTAATACACAAATTATCTATGGTTTTCTTCAAACCCTAGAATTGTTTTACGTCTCCACCATCCTCTTCTTGCTTCCATCAAAGGTGTCTCCATGAATTTTCTTCAGCCCCTCTCTAATACCATGTTAATTTTTCATAGGGCTATATTGTTCTTTGCTTTGATAATTGCATTTCTTCATTAACACATTAAGTTCACCCCATAACACCATAAAATTATTCAGATTTACATCATTATTCATCATAATATGCAACTACGTAGAAAGAACAATATCATTATCATCAATGCAACGAAACCTAAAGGAACAATAGAAGAAAAGCATTCACACATAGAGACACCAGGATTGGTCGGAGACTAGGGCAAAACCCACTATGGGAAAACCCTTGCAAATTCTTCTTAGATTGTCATCAAATGATTCAGCAAAAGAGAGTACAATGATCCATATCTTCATCTATGCAACTAACCAATAAAAGCAACTACAACATTCATAAATGAACCCGACAAAGCTTATGCTCAAAAATCTAATTTTGAAGACTGTAACGAACTGTCACTGTTTGCAGTCAATTGTCAAATCCTGTGGTCTAAGCAAAATCTTCGAAAGACTGAGATTTCATCTTTTAGGTCATGGTCGCACGGAGAAGTTATGCGAGTGACTATAGCTACCCAATTGCTCCCTTAAGCCTCGTAAGCAAGTGACTAGGGTTAGAACTGGACTACGGAAACCCTAATACCCAGTTGCATGCACAGTGAGTTGTTTGTGCGACTAAAAGGCTCCAGTCGCACGCATGAACCTCTATGAGAACGACTGTGGTCAGATCCATCTTGTGTTGTGCCTGCGACTGTGGCCCAAAACCCTAGATCTGAAATGCGAGTTTCGCACCCTACAATTTCACCTTAGAGCGAACCTATTCCTCCGTGGACGAGCCTCAAACTTGTGCAAATCAAAAACCAAGATAAAAGAGTATCTCATCATTGGTTTAAATGAGGTAAAGGGCACTTGTATTTATAGCCCTTCAAGGTGGTCCACTTTGCTTTAGGGTCGACCTTATCAAATGTGCACATGCGGGATTTTCTTCATAAGTACACTTTCCCTTATCAGATTTGAGTGATCATTAGGTCGATTTTGGTCCTCTCGAAAATAGGAATTTAATGCAATCATTATCTCTATCAGGTGAGCTATCCAAAGTGGAATTTGATTGCAGTTGCATATTTTAACAAGGTGCATGGCTATTGAAGTCCTTCTAACATACCCCTATTATATGCCATATTGTAATTGACAAAAAATAAAATTATTATTTAAATTAGGAATAAGAAATTAAATCATATTGAAGTACTATGAAATTAGAAGAACCAAATCATAGGTAAATAAAGTTACCTAGTTGTCTTTCTTTATCAGATTGCAATATTATATCCAAATGTGTCCTCATTAGTCTTATTCTTTTCGAATCAACAATAGATGGAATCCTGAGCCATTTGAACAAAGAAAATCTTGTAAATATACTGTAAGAGGCTTTCTATTACCTCAAAATCAATATTAAAGGTATCATAACAAAAGAAAGATTGGTTAAAATAGTACTTGTTACCCACCACTTGTGGGTGACACCCATAGGAGAAATTTTTCTCCTAGATTGTCTTTAGTCAGCAACCAACAACCCCTTGCAGCCCCCAAATAGCTCGATTTGCCACTATCTTCGCCATCTGTGCCAATCATTATGCACCCTCGCCCATCTGTCATGATCGTATGGTTGAAGGTGGGCCTTCCAACCCCAAAGGTATGGCTTTCATTATGTAGTTGGGTATTTTTGCTTAGTTATCATGGACACTTCTGGGCATGGATTAGTGGGGGGATTCAACAGAAAAATTGGGCTTGGTTTATACTCTTGTCCCCTTTTCCAACCTAGTGGTTAACCTTGTACCCTAGTCTCGTGGGATCTCCTTTATTGACTATTAGCTTTAGGAGTGGCACTACATGGGAAATCCTGATTTTGGTTGCATGGTCCTGCTTCCCGACACCACATACGTCCCCCCCTTCCACTCGTTATAACCCCTTTTCACATATTTCTCATCCGGGTTCACAAGGTGTTAGCCTCCCCTCCCCTTGTCCACACTTTGGGTTGGGCCTGGAACGATGCCTTGGAGGTCGATGCAACTAAAAGAAAAGTTAAAAGCATAATTTGACCACTTACAACAAGAAATGTACCATAAAATGCAAAAGATGGCTGGGACATACAAATTTAGCACGTGGGCAAAAGCCAACATGAGCTCTACCCCTATCATCATGGCCATCACCCTGGTTCCTAAGGCCCCTATATTGGCCCCTGCATCACTAAGGAACCTATGATTGTCCCAACCCCTGGTGGGCTATGAATTGCCCAACCTTAAAAGGGGTATTCATTGCTATATCGTTTAGATGATGCTCTCATCCCCTGAAGCCTCGAACAATTATAAAAGAAAAAAAAAACAATAAAAGGCAAAAGGCATATGAAGAAGGGTGGAAAAACAAAGGTCGAGGCGACTCATGTACCATAATTGCTCCCTCCTACATCTATACACCCAAGTGTGGGCTTCCCTCATCATAGCTACCCTTGTACCATGGCATGTGGCATTGAGCCTTCCCCTGATGCCCCACTCTTTTCCATCATTATATCACATGACACCAATGATATGACGGATATACCATGGACCTATCACTCCCATAGAGGTTGAAACCACCTAATAAGGTCCTTGATTAACCCCTTCTTGAACTTGGAGACACCTTTACACTCTAAAGCCCATTCTGGAAGGGCATGCCACTGTGAAGTGCCCACTTGGTTCCATGACTTGTAAGCTCATTTGCTCAATTGAACTAATGATTTGTTGTACTGGAAGGTGAGGAGACACATTGGAATTTATGTAGGATTGCATGTGGGTCTTCATCTTGGGGTTTGGTCTCCCTATACGGGGTCCAAGCCTTCCAGAGGGTCATATTAGATTTATAGAGTGTGTTGAGAACTATGGGCCTCCACTATAGCAAGGAGCAGATAGCCATGCCATGAGATCCTTCATCTCCTCCCATTGCTCGCTAGTGTTCCACTTATTTGATGATGATGATGCACCTAGACCACCTTGCCCAACCGGCTACACACTTGCACCACACACTTGGCAGTTGTTACATGGCCTAAATGGGGTTGTGTCTTGGCTCTCACCATGGCAGACAAAGGGAAGGCTTGCATCATTGTTGCAGCCCTTGTAGATGGGATACATGCTTGTTGATTCAGTTGGAGACCCATGAGGATGCTTTAGTGCCCCCACAACCACTTGTTTGCTTGGGGATCAAGAGGTCACCCCCTTCATCACTATTTTTGGAGCCCTTCCATTCATTTTGGCACATGTTGGAATTCACTAGGCCTTCCAACAACCCTCCTAGTTATTGTATTATCATTTAAGCCCTCTTGAGAGGCTTATTTTTATATTATGGAGGTATTTAGCGGGCTTGTCACCAAAAAATTGTTATTTGTACATTATTTTATTATTAGGGGCATCATTAGGCCTAATTAGACAATTCGAATCCCTTAGAGGATCATATAAATTGATGAGAGGTTCATTTCATTCCTGAATCCTGATCATCACTTGGATTTGGGATATATCTTTCTATAGATTTCAGAGCTGAATTTGTGGAATGATTTGGATGATTAAATTCATTTTGATGTGTGGAATATTTTTGCTATATCCCTTGGAGCTTCTATTTTGCAAATGTGATGGATGGATATACTCTCTTGTCATATAAGTGCTCTTTTCATGTGAATTTCTTGATAATTTATGTCTAATGTATTGAACGATATGCTTTGATTTTGCTTGTGCCCTAAAAATTAATGCGAATTGATGAAACACTTGTAATCTTGGCTCGTTGCATATGTTATTCATCTTGGCAAGAAGAACAAATTTTCCTAGGGGTAGGTTGTCCACCTTTTACCTTGAAAATCCATCAAATCTTGCATATCGAAGTATTAAAGTCTAAAATTGCTGTGTAGTTGCATCCATCATCAGTGAAGCTGCTTCTTTAGGCCTCCTTGAAGAGCAAAATTCCCAAATCTTGATCGTTTTGACTCCAATCTTCCCAATAGCAAGCACTAGTCCTAGATCCTTGGTGATCACATTAACTTAACGAAATATCATTCTTTTACCCTTTTTCTTCGTCCTCCAAGGATAAGGAAATTTTCTAGGGCTTGGTGCGAAATTTTAGGGACGAGGAACTTTAGGATTCCATCCTGACATATTTCTTCGTTTATGTCTCCTCTAGGCATCCTCCAGTTTTGAACGAATTCCCATAGTGGAATTTCAAATAAACTGATGCCCTAGATATCACACCAAGAGGGAACCCTTGAAGCTGCTTTGACTTGGGGATTTCTTGAAGGTTTGCACTTTGTAGTTTATCATTCAAAACCTGTTCTCTTAACTATAAGTGATTATTGGATGAGCCTTTACCACGGTATATCTCTCAATCCTTGGTCTCTTATAGTATTTTTCTCAAGGGGATTTTCGTGGAAAGTCACCCTAGCTTCTCCCAAAGCTCACACTTCAATTGAATTTTTCCATTGAATGAGCCATCCTTGCCTACCTTTGAGCCCTAGTATGAACACATCAATCACAAGTTGATTTTGGAAGTTTTGATCTTAGGCATTCATCATTGTTGAATATTCCTAAGCCCGAGGTCATTCTTCATAGGTCTTTCTTGGGGAGTTTTTCAATTTTTCTTTAAGCATTTGAACCATTAATTGAGCCTCTCTTTTGAATGGGCCTTGGAAATCACATTATACCTTGCCATTGATCCCATCATTCAAGTGGTTTCCTCCATACTGGGACTCCTCCCATCGGTGAAAGCCTGTAAAGAGCAGGGGACATTGACTGAGGTGACAATGGGTCCTTGTCCTGTTGTTGCCACTTGGTCTAGTAGTTACCCCTTTGGAACCCCTACTAGGATCCCTGCTAGATTGAGCAGTAACAGTACCCAACAGCGTGCAAGGGTTTATTAAACTGAAGCTGCCTCTTGAAGTCAATAATTTCGTACAGAGACTTGCATTTATCCATCTTGCCCCCAATTGTAGCTCAAACAGGCTCCTTGGCCATCTCTGTGTCCACATATATTAAACTGAAGCTGCCTCTTGAAGTCAATAATTTCGTACAGAGACTTGCATTTATCCATCTTGCCCCCAATTGTAGCTCAAACAGGCTCCTTGGCCATCTCTGTGTCCACATATATCTAGCCCACTGGGGCTTTATCCACATCCACCATCCTAAGTACCATAACCAAAGATTCTGAAATAATGTTCACCTCACTAACATCCCTCCAAAACATATCGCTAAACACAAGTGCAACAATGCCTATGCCATTGCTAGTTTTGTTGTATTTTGATTGCGCCACTCCTGTCTCACAAACATTCTGTTTGAGTTCATCTTTTGGGCACAAAAAGAGATGATTTTTTTTCCATTAAGAATCTACCGGGAGCCACATAAAAGCAGTCGGTTACAATGTGAATGACATACTCCACCCTCATCTCCAACAAAACTGCTCAAGCAGCTCACACAATGACGAGGTACTCTTAACCTTGTGAAAAACGTGTACATATTTAAGAAAACATTGTGCCTCACACAAACAAAGAAATTTAAAATGGTCATGTTCTTGCTATTAGTCCAACCAATAAGAATTTTGTTCACCTCTTGGACACTATCTGTCAAGATTCTACTGTCAAGAGTTTTAGGAATGGTTTTGAAACCCAGGCCACATATAACACCAGTATCGATGATGGAGGGCACAATAAGGGGATTTGGCAATGCTTAAAACTGAGTCTGAATAGAAACAATAGTTGCCTATGGCTTTCTCAGCCTGTTTGTGAACATTCTTCATCCATTTAGTGCTCTCCAAGTTGGAATGATGACATGTACGGCACAAAAAGCAATGACTAACAATTAGTAAACAAGTTGGGGATGTGTATGTGGGCCAGGCACAACAGAATTATTAGTAGTAATGCTATCAAGAACAGATGAGCCTTGCCCAATTTCTAATCATTGATAGCAGATGAGCCTTGCCCAACTTCTAATCATCGATAGCAGATGAGCCTTGTCCAATTTCTTTTGTTTAACAAGAACAAGAAATTTGTATTAAGCAAAAATTTGTGGCTGGAACATGCAGCTGAAGTACATCGAAATAAATACCACTGGGAAAAATTCTTCAATGATTCTGGAAAGAGGAGGGAAAAAAACCATCCTTCTCCCAATGAAAGAAGAAAGCGGGGAGATCCAATACTAGGCCTTCGGAGACTTGAGCCTATTGCTTCTTGAGAACAAAAGTAGATTCTTACAAATTGCTTGCACAAGATGGTACAAAACCAAAACATTTTTAAGATTTAATCAAAACCGACCCCCCACTAGAACCATGGAGGCTAAAGAATGATAGGCACCAAATTTTGGTTATTTCTTGCTTCAACCTTTTCTACTTCTTGTGCTTTTTAGAACATCTGAATGGGAAGGAGAAGAGGAGAGATTGACCTCCTTCTCTTCCTTTGAACTGGTCTCTTCTTCCTTTCCTATCTGAAGGAGGGCTTTTGTCAATATCCTTAGAAGTAGTTTCTTCCTTGATGGGTAAACTGATATTCTCTGCAGACATTTGATCTGGATTTGGCTGATTTTCTTCAGCTATGAATTTTGCCTCCGAGGAGTTCAAAGCTTCATATCTATAACTGGAGGGAGGATGTTAATGAGATTCAGGCCTACTGGAATGAGGCCTCTTAAACAGATTATTCTTGTGCTTATTTGAAACTGGATTGAATGCTTCTTGCTCATCATTACTTTGAGAAGATGGTGGAGGGATAGGAAACTGAGATGCTAGAGGTTTTGGACAACTTTTTGCAAAGCGCCCATACTCATGCCAAAAATTACATTTGAAAGAAACCTGCTCATAATCAAAAGCCTAAAGATGGGACCAGCCCTTCAAGTCAAGCTGAATTGTCTTAGGGATGCCTTTGGCAAAATCCATATTAACACAAATTCTGGCACAGGAGAAGTTATTGTCCTTTCCCTAAGAACTAGTAATATAGCGGCCCAATTTGTATGGCTTTGAAAATACCATTGCTATCAGAAAAAGGGGGAAGATACGGCTCTCTATTTCAAACATGTGCAAAAGAGATTTCCGTGGTAGGATTAAAATCCAGAGTCAAGTGGGTGAGAAACATTACCTTGAAGCGCATGAAATAGGGCCCAGATAAGTAGATCAATTATTTGCCCTCCTTGCTTTCAAAATAAAAGCAAAAATAACCGTTTCTAAAATATAAAGAGCCAATGGACTCATGATCTCTGCCAAATTGTTAGAGATCCATTCTAAAACAGAGCTATAACTGAGCCAAAGTCAAGTGAATTTACCAGTCGACCCTCTTTCCTTATGGGTATTCATGGTCTTCTTCGTAGAGACAACAAACCCCAAATCAATAGAAGGAATTGTGTCTGCCCTTTTTACAAATCTTCCACGAGGTAGAGAGTCATGAAGATCCACGCCAGGGTTTGAAAGGTCACCCATTGTGCCAGCAATGATCTCAACGCCCTGCTTGATTAATCAGGAACAGCACAGAAAACACCCCCAGATCTTAAAAACTGGCACAAAGCAAATCAGCCAAGTGAGGTGGGCAACTAAAAACTGGAACTCCAAATCTGTAGCAACACTGAAACAGCCACTCTCATGGCATTCTATGCAATATTTCAAACTCTCAGGGAGAAGCAGCGGCAACTAGGAAACCCTAGCAGCGCGCTCCCCGTGCTTCATCCACTCCATCAGCCTTGCTCAATTTCTAATCATCAATCTTTTAATCATATTTTTTGTAGCTTCAGTGGCTTCTATATTGGCATTTACATGATGGGTGACTTCTATAGGCACATGTTGCGTTTTGCAAAATGGCCCAGGTATTTTTAGGAAGACATTATTTCAAACAGTTTATTTACCAACTCAGGTTTATGCAAAACTTACAGTGAGCCTTACCCTTACCAAGGTCTTGCAAAATGACCAACAGAAATTTCTTCACCACTTTGAAATTTTATTTCTTCTTGGGACTTCAGAGCTTACGGGGGAACCTGGTATTGGCTTTTCTTTGTATGGGAAAATAAAGGCAAAATCACAGGCAGAAGTCTACGAAGTACCTCTTTGATGTTGAACATTCTACCCAATGTGCTCTCTGTCCCAAATAGATGCCCTCGATCAAAATCCAATGTTGATTTTTTTACGCGTTTTGGACATCACGGTATTTTCCCTTTTTGAGACAAATTTAAAGCGCAGCTAAAATAAGTCGAGTTTTAATGAAAAGGCCTCCCCAACATGATTGATTGCTAGCAAAAGCACTCCTGAAACAACATTCAAGTAGTTTGAAATCAGCAAAAAGATATTTATTTTTGCCGGTATGGGCTTCTCCTGCGCATTTGGCAAGTCTGCATAGATTCATTGAGTGCTCTCGGCACAAGTCTCTGTCGATCTGGATGACTTTGATTGTGAGTGAGAACTTGGCTGAGTTTCCCAAGATGACTCAGGAAACTAGCGAGTTGAGCAAACATGCGGACACTAAGCCGAGTTGGATAAGTTGTGTTAGTTTGAGTAGGCACGAGTTAGTTGGAAGGTTACTCTTCTCCCATGGGAAACGCTAAATCATATCGGCAAAAGTAGATTGTTATTGATGTAAATTTAGACTGGCATGCATTAATGAGCTTGTTTGCCATAGGTGGTCTATAAGGGTTTACATAATATCATGAGGGGTAAAGAGCATTTGTAATAATTTCATGTGACTTTTGCTCTTGCAGGTTTCGTTTTTGCTTTGTATTTTTGACCTTTTATTTTCGAATCTCCTAATATACAGTATTCTGTGTATCACACATTTTGGTCATTAAATTTTAAAATAATTGGAGAAGCTGGGTGGGGGGAATATTGGAAGGAATAAATATGATAGGGTTAACCGATGTCTCAGTGCTTGCCATGTTTGTTTCTTTGATGATGTACAGACTTATTTTTCAGAGGGCAAAAGATCATATATTAAGTCTGCCAAATATAAAATTTCTTCACGCCACAGAGATTTAGGGTACTTGTTATTTGTGATTATGTATTTGAATTTACTGCAAAAGGTTATCTTTTATGGCAGAATTCTCTGCTATGATGAGCGTTGTACTTGTGATTAACTTCCACTAATGATATCTTGGAGGATAATTTTTCATCTGCTGCTTTTAAACAATAATCAATGTGGACGATATTCGTACTCTTTGATTTTGGAGTTGCAACCCCCAATCTTAAGGCTCACCATCTGATGTTTCAAGTTCTGATTTATATTACGTATGTTCAGATAATTGTTGCTGGTGGTGGCATGGGTGTTGAGGTATTCAATCGAGGTATGATTCCACTAGCATATGCTATAAAGAAAAAAAATCTGTCAGGTAAATCAAACACATATTTGGACGGGATCTACCTGCTATTCACATACTTCACCAAGCCAGAGTCCATACCAGAACTTGAAAAGAAGCTCAGAACAGATGACGACGTTATCCGTTCATCGACTTTCAAGGTGAAGGAAAGGAAATATTAGTTTCTCTTTGTATATGTTTCATGCGGCTTCTATCGTGGCACCAGTGAGTTGTGCAGCAGTGTTATGCTTTAACATAGAAGTGAGCAGACTGCCTTGGCGTATTACATGTGTGAGGATTTCATTCGGTCTGATGCTGGATACATAGCATGATACATTCAGACGGTCAAATAATTTTTCTTTTTCCTTGGATTAATTCTTTACATAGTAATGTACTTTAAAATTTCATCATTATTTGGACGGATAAAAAATATATTAAAACTCTTTCTGTATCAGAGAGCGGCGCAAGTATATTAAACACATTTTTCATTTACTTATTTTAATTATGCCATTCTTATATATATATATATGATCTTACAATGTTGTTTTTCATAGTCAGGGAACAAGGCGATGAATATTTCTTAAACATTGTGTAATCTTGTTGGGATGTCTGATGTTTCAGGTGAATACTTCACCCATCTTTAGGGACAAAATCTTCGAATGATGAAGCAAAGAGCGCCAGACCATTACTTTGATATATTTTTTCTATTTATTTTTTGTCTGACATCTACACTTCATCATTTAAACTTTGTCCTTGAAGAAAGGTGAAGAGTTCACCTGAAAATGTCATATGTCCCGACGAAATTATAGTGTTCCAAAAATACGAAATTATAGTGTTCCAAAAATATTCATCACTAAGAATTATGGAATTTTCTTCTTCTTTGAAATGTTTGGATGAAGGGTGATTCAACCTCTAGTCTTTTGGATTGGTAAATTTGAAGGATTCAACTATGTTTGAACCTATGATTTGCTTATGGCTTGGATGGATGGTTTAACAAATTGAATTAACCTTTATGGCTATTTGTATTTCTAAAACATTAGATTAATAAAAATTATGCATCCAACCGTATGAAGATTAAATTTGAATTTGAAACTTTCATATTAAATTTAAGTTATTATAACACATCTTTACAATCTTAAACAAAACTTGTCAAATATGTTTTTGTAGTGTTTTATTAGAAAATACAAGTAGTGGTGGGAAGTAGTTTGAAAGAAGCTACAAATTGAAGATGTAATATTATTATTTCATTGATAGATTTTAAATAAAAGTGCCATTTTTTAAATGTTGACCAAATCCAGTTAAAATTAACAATCTAAATTAAAAAATTACTAATTCACATTAACAATCTAATTCAAAATAATAGTAATTCATATATATATTAGGAAAATGTTAATGACTTGTTTTTAGTGTTATAGTGTAAGTGAAGCATTTTTATTTTTCTTTTTTTTTGTAAGCTGTGTAGGTCCTTTTCTATTAACATAAGAGAATATTTACATCATCAGGGTTGTCTCACCCCGCCCCGAAGGGAAACCGGGTATCTTGACCACCCAAAGTTTTTCACAACAAACCAAAAATAGAGTGTTTCCAACTGTTCAGTCCTTACTTCATATCCTTTATCTATTGTCCTATTTCTGCCTATATACTGCTTCCTATATATAAAAAACAGCGAAATTTTCAAGCCTACAGAAGAGTAAAAACAAAACAGCTCTCAAAACAGAGCGAAACATGCCTTTGATCAGTGCTTTTCAGGCTCAGATTGCTGAACTTTTTCCTTCTTCACCAGCAGTCCACTTGCCTCCAGCTGTTGATGCAGGTCCTCCAATCTTTTATCTTGCATGAGCAGAGTTATGACTATGTTCTTCAGTTCTTTTTTCACATTTGGAATACTCTGTACCATCTCAGCCATCTCCAGGGCCACCTGTTCCAAGGCTTTTTCCATAAGTCTCTTCATGACCCAGTACAAGTGAAGAGACTGCTTGTAAAGGGTCATTCTGCCTCTGGTATGACCAGGGTCAGGCATGAGAGCAATCCACTCTTCCATCTCTTCTTCAGATTGAGCCTGGATGGCTTCTTCTTCCCAATGCTCCATAATTCTCTTGATCTTTGGGTTGGATTTCTCCCTATACTCCTGCTCAGCAACTCTTACTCTATTTCCTATAGTTTGCCTTGTCCTCCGCCTTCCGTCTCCCGTAGCAGGCTCTGCTTCCTCCTCCAAACTTTGGCTGCATTGTCGCCCCCTCCGTCCTCTCCTCTCTGCCAGATCCTTTCTCCGCCGACCACCTCGGCCCTTGCGTCCCTTCCCTCCTCTACCCTTGCCGCGGGATCCTCCCCTGCCCCTTCCTGCTGACCGAGCCGGGTCATCTTCTGTGTCCTCAGTACCATCGCCTGGTAAACTTCTCCACCTGTCTTTCCATGCTGCCGCCTCCTGGTTTTCCGCCAACTCCTCGCTCTCTTCTTTTGAAATCTCAAAAACCTGTATCTTCGTCCGCCCTTCATCTTCCACCTTGCGCTTGCCTTTCCTGTCTGCTGCGAGCTGACTCTGGTCTTCCGGACCCCCGCTGCGTAACCATCTTCTTCCACTCCCGCTTCCTTCCGCCTCCATATTCCTTCTCCTTCTGCAATTATCGCCTCCTGCTTCCGTTGCGAAAACGTTCAAGTTGCACTGTCGATCTGGGCTCCTGGCTTCAGATTTTATGTTCTCTTCCCGGAACTGGTCCCGTCGTCGCCATTCATTCCGAAAACTTGTCTGCTCAGAGATATCATTACCTGAGATCTGCTGGTAGTTAAGCCCAAGGTCCGTAGCCTTGTGGACTGCTCTCCTCGCCGTCCTTCTGTCCCTTCCAGTGATCAGAAGACCTGCACCCTTCCTCTGCCGGTCGCTCCACTCACCTATGACAATTATACCTTGATCACCCGCGGCTATGACTTGCTTCGTGCGCCACCAAATCATTATTGTTCTCCTCGCCAGCTCATCCAGCCCGATCGGGCGAAAGCATTTTTATTTTTCATAATGGTGGTTTATATGAAGATTAAATTTGAACTTGAAACTTTGATATTAAAGTTATTATAACACATCTTTACAATCTTAAACAAAGGTGTTGTGAAATATGTTTTTGTAGTGTTTTATTAGAAAAATACAAGTAGTGGTGGGAAGTAGTTGGAAAGAAGCTACAGATTGAAGATGTAATATTATTATTTCATTAGTAGATTTTAAACAGAAGTGCCATTTTTTAAATGTTGACCAAATATGTTTTTGTAGTGTTTTATTAGAAAAATACAAGTAGTGGTGGGAAGTAGTTTGAAAGAAGCTACAAATTGAAGATGTAATATTATTATTTCATTGGTAGATTTTAAATAAAAGTGCCATTTTTTAAATGTTGACCAAATCCAGTTGAAATTAACAATCTAAACTAAAAAATTATTAATTCACATTAACAATCTAATTCAAAATAATAGTAACTCATATATATATTAGGAAAATGTTAATGACTTGTTTTTAGTGTCATAGTGTAAGTGAAGCATTTTTTTATTCATAATGGTGGTTTATGAGTTGGGGAAAAATGAGCCAATTAGGAGGTTTTTAATTTATAATTTTTTTTTTTTTTTTCGTTGATTGATTATTTATTTATTTATTTTTTATTTGTTTGTTTGTTTTTTTTTCTTTCTAGTTCTTAACACTAATGAATGAATCATTTGAGACTATATTTTCATTGAATAAGAAAAATGAGTGGAAGAAGGTGGGTGACACAAACACACACCAATTGTGTTAGGAGGTAGCCGCCATGGCTTTCCTAGAGGGCAATGCAAGAAGTGTGCATCCCACTTATTAAATGGGGACTCAAGGTCTATAGAACAAGAACAAGTGTGCTTAGGGAGCACCTATAGAATTTCCCACTATAGATCAACAAATTATGCAATATACTAAAGCAAAATACAAGATCTACTTCTACAACAAACTTGCAGAGGCTTAATCGAATTTGTGCAAGATCAAATAGAATACATATAACTGAGAATGAGAAAGCAATCACACATGAACACAGAAGAATACTCTGGGGAAAGTCTCAGCTAAAAACCTCGATCTCTGTATTATCATACAAGTGGAAATATGTTCAGATTACACAAAGCATAAACTCACAAGCTATCATTCTCTCAGTACAATCCAACAATACAACTCACAGACTGAATAGACATAAGATTGCCTTCCCTTAGCCCTCCCAAGCCTCTTATTTTTTTGCGCAGTTTTCGTTGGGGTCCAATGCTACCACCTGTGTGAATTGGCCTCAGCACACACTTACCAAACTCAAAAGTAACTACACAATCTCCATGGAATGAATTCCTTCTGCATGCAAGAGATATCCTCCATGGAATATTCCTGCAACTGATAGTACACTGTCCCATCATTTGATTTCAATTGGGTCTCTATCTGAATTGACATGCATGAGTTATTTATGAGAGAATATTTAGTTATCTGAAGTGCAACAATTATATGCATGCATGCATTAACTAACTGAATTCACAATTAGTTCAACACACTATTTGAACTAATCTAACTGGACTTAACTCAGATAATTGAGCTAACTAATTACAACTCAAAGTACAACTCATCTTGATCTCCTTTAATCAAGGGATAACTTCCTCAATTAATGGTGAAACTGTTGCATGTCTTCACATAGACTTCATGTTTGATTTTCTACAACTAATTAACTCAAGATGAATTAATTAATTATTTTACAAACAACTGCTAAGATCAAATTCGAATTTTAATTCACAATTTTAGTTTAAGGACTAACTCAAATTGGAATGTATCTCGAAATGCTATTTATAGCAGTGCTAATTTTAACACTTCTATTTTTAGCATTTCTTGTTGCTATTTTTAACACTTCCTCTCAACAAGAAAGGGATTGTCAGTGATCCTAATCCTGTATCTGTGGAACTCGAACTTGCATTTTGACAATGCCTTAGTCAAAATATCTGCATCTTGTTCCTCGGTCAAAACATACAACAACAACATGATTCTCTTGACCACACAATCTTGAAGATAATGATACTGGATATCAATGTGCTTGGACCTGTCATGAAAAACTGGATTCTCAAAGAGTTTGATACAACGCTGATTATCGCAGAAGATGACAGTTGGATCCATTCTCTGACCAAACAATCCCACTAGAATCTTCCGCATCCAAATGGCCTCGCATCTTGCATGACTGGCAGCCATGTATTCAACCTCTGCTGAGCTAAGTGCAACTGACCTCTGTTTCCTGCTATACTAGGACACTGCAGTTGAAGCGAGGTTGAAGATTCCTCCAGAAGTGCTCTTCTGGTTTGATGGACTCCTTTCCCAATCTGCATCTGTGAAGCCCTGAAGCTTCACTCCCTCTGTCCTTCTGTACCACAATCCATACTGAGATGTGCCTTTGAGGTATCTCAGCACATGCTTCATTACCTTCCAAAACAGCTTGGTAGGCTTAACCATAGCTTGACTCAGTTGGTTCACCGCAAAGCATAAGTCTGATCGTGTGTTCACTAGATACATAAGTGAACCCACAAGCCGCTAACAAACAGTAGCAACTACTACTTCACCTGAAGTAGCATCTTCCTTCCTCCAGCGCCCAGCTAAGGGGGTCTGCATGGCTTGCACTTTTCAATGTGAAAGCGCCTGAGTATCTCATTGGCATACTTGCCTTGAGACACAAATACTTCCCCATCTTTCTGCCACACTTCCATGCCTAGAAAGTAGTGCATAAGACCCATGTCTTTCATCTCGAACTCTCTTGCAAGGTCCTCCTTGCAAGGTTTGATCCACTAACCATCACCTGTCAAAATCAGATCATCCACATAAAGAACAATGATCAATGGCTTACCTTCTACCATGATGTAGTAAAGGTTCGCATCTGCTTCACTCTTGGTGAAGCCTAACCCGGTGAAATAGTTGTTGATCCTAGTGTACCAAGCACGGTTGCTTCAGTGCATACAAAGCCCTCTTGAGTTGGAACACATGTGACTCATGATCGAAGGTCTTGAAACCTTTTGGCTGCTCAATGTACACCTCTTCCTCAATCTTCCCATTGAGGAACGCGGTCTTCACATCCATCTGATGGATTTTCCAACCCATCTGAGTTGATAGTGCCAACATCGATTTGATAGATGAGTACCTTGCTACAGGAGCAAAGATATCATTGTAGTTGATCCCCTCGACCTGTGAGAAACCACGGGCAACAAACCTTGCCTTATGTTTCTCAACACTGCCATCAGTTGCCTGCTTTACCTTGTAAAGCCATCTGGAACTCACCACTGACTTGTCCTGAGGTCTTGGTACAACATCCCATACACTGTTCTGAATGATAGAGTCGTACTCCTCTACCATTGCATCAACCCAGACTGGTTGCTGCACTGCCTCCTCAAAAGAAGAAGGTTCAGACTTTACACACTGCCCAACCAGGGCCATGTAACCAGTGTACGAGTGACCTCCTCTGTCTGCGCTGAGAAGATGGCTGTCCCACATTCTCCTGCACATCCAGCATCAACCTGTCAGCTTCCCTTGAGCTTTTCCGCCCATCTCTGGGAGACTCAGCATGAGTGGATGTCTCCACTCCCAGATCCTCTGCATGCGGCTGCTCCGCATCAATCTGAGGCTCCTCCTCCTTAGAAACTGAAAGTTCCTCCTCTGCATGCAACTTGAGCTCCCTCTCAAGTGATACTCGCATGGCTTTCTGCGCATCGAACTTCAGATCGCTGCGTACCACTGTCCTTTCACTGGTAGGTAGGAACACCCGATAGTTGTGGGGTGTATCAATGTACCCCACAAATATCCCCAACTCATCTATTGGATCTAGCTTCCTCCGGGCATCTTTGGTCACATGGCAATAAACCAATGATCCAAAGATCCTGAAGTGACTCACATCTAGTCGCTTCCCGGAAGAGGTCTCCATAGGTTTCTTCATTCCCAGTATATGGTGCGGGCTTTTGTTCTGCAATTATAATGGTGTATTGCATGCCACAACCCACAAATGAAGTGGTAGGCTTTGGTCATGCAACATCTCTTGAGCTGCTCCCAAAATCGATCTATTCTTACTTTCGGCCACCCCATTCTGCTGTGGGTTATGGGTGTCGTCAACTCCCGTTTAATTCCTTCTGCAGTGTAGAAGTCCTTAAACTATTGGGAGACATACTCTCCACCATTGTCGCTACAGAAGGCTTTTATTTTCTTTCCAGATTCTTTCTTTGCCAAGGCTTTAAACTCACAAAACCTTAAGAAGGTGTGATCCTTCTTTTGCATAAAGTAGATCCAGCATCTACGAGAAAAATCATCAATAAAAATAACATAGTACCTTTGTTTAGCGGTGGACGCTGTAGAGAATGGTCCACAAACATATGTGTGAACTCGCTCCAGGATTGCTCTAGCTCTACTTTTTCGATCCTGAAAGGAAGATATCACATACTTACCCAAGGTACAACCTTTGCATGTATCTGTATGCTCCAAATTTCCCTTGGGAAGTCCGATAGAAATTTTTTGCATGATCTTCAAGGCCCCATGGTGCAAGTGGCCCAATCTTCTATGCCATAGCTCGCCGACATCTTGGCTTTGCACCACCTCTGCTTTGGAACTCATGCAGCACAATCATCTACCTCCATCTTATAGAGATTCTTTACTGGAATCCAATCCTCTTTGTCTGTCCAGTACCGATATGCCTCAGAAATACCTTTCCTTTACTAAAGACTACATCATACCTTTATCTTCTAGCATAGCGACATACATAAGATTCTTCTTCAGACCCAGTACATACTTTACATCAGTCAGGGTGAGAGGAGCTCCATGCTTCCTCTGAAACACAACCGTACCTTCACCTAAAACACGATACTTTCCATCATCGCCCATCTCGATCCGAATCTGGAGATTCTTCTCCTCCAGGGTACTGAAAAGATTCTTGTCGCCGGACATGTGGAAAGAGGCTCCACTGTCTAGGTACCAAACACATCCCACCATGGATGAAACCATGCATGCGATGAGAGAGAAATCCAACTCGAACTGTGAGGCCAGTGCATCACCGTCTGATCCCTTCGAGGATCCCTTATTGGATTTCTTCTGTGGATAATTCGTAACATAATGGCCCACCTCATGACAATGAAAGCATCGCACTTTCGATTTGTCAAACTTCTTCCCACCATGGGAAGAACTGGATTTGGGATGGGACGCCTTCCCTTTCCCTTTCCTCGCCCTACTCGCTAAGACTAGATTTTCTTCATCGTCTTGTTTTGATGAAGATTCATCTCTGGTGCTTCTCCTTATCTCCTCCTGCATCAAATCCAACCAAAGTCGTTCCCAATCTGGCAGTTTCTCTTTTCCATTAACCGAGTCTTGGTAGCTATGTCAGCTCTTAGGAAGACCGAGGAGAGCAAGACTCACCATGTCATCATTCGCTGTCATGATCCCTACACTTCCAAGCTCATCACTGTAGGTGGTGAGCTTGTTCAGATATGTAGAGATCGTGTCGCCCTTTTCACATTTGATTTTCCAAAGCTTGTCTTTTAGCGCCAGCTTCCTCTGATCGCTGTTGTTCTGATATAGATCTTTTAATGTTTTCCACATCGAAAACAGTGTCTCCTTCCCATGGAGGCTCGAGACAATGTGGTCTTGAACTCCCTCCAGAAGGATTCTCCTCGCTCTAGCCACACATTTCTTCCATTTTGCCAATTCTGTAGCATTAGCTGCTACCGGATTGGGGACTTCTTGATCAATGAAGTCCTTTAGACTGTTGACCTCTAATACTGCTTCCATGCGATCCTTCCAGGCTATATAGTTTGAGTTGCCATCAAGGGCATACTCGAGTCTTAAACCGTTGAACACCATTGGGAAATTTGAGATATGATAAGAATTCGAATTCCATAATCAGGAACTTGAAATTTCTAACTTCTCCCTCCTTTGTATATTGTTCTTCGTTTTGATCACCTTTGCTCTGATACCATGTAGAATTTCCCACTGTAGATCAACAAGTTATGCAATATACTAAAGAAAAATACAAGATCTACTTCTACAACAAACATGCGGAAGCTTAATCGAATTTGAGCAAGATCAAATAGAATACATATAACTGAGAATGAGAAAGCAATCACAAATGAACACAGAAGAATACTCTGGGGAAAGCCTCATCTAAAAACCTCGATCTCTGTATTATCATACAAGTGGAAATATGTTCAGATTATACAAAACATTATCTCACAAGTTATCTTGCTCTCAGTACAATCCAACAATACAACTCACAGATTGAATAGACACAAGATATGCCTTCCCTCAGCCCTCCAAGCCTCCTATTTCCTTGCGTAGTTTTCCTTGGGGCCCAATGCTGCCACCTGTGTGAATTGGCCTCACCACACACTCACCAAACCCAAAAGTAATTGCGCAATCTCCAAGGAATGAATTCCTTCTGCATGCAAGAGATATCCTCCATGGAATATTCTTGCAACTGATAGTACATTGTTCCATCATCTGATCTCAACTGGGTCTCTGTCTAAACTGACATGCATGAGTTATTTATGAGAGAATATTCAGTTATCTGAAGTGTAGCAGTTACATGCATGCAGCATTAACTAACTGAACTCACAATTAGTTCAACAAACTATTTGAACTAATCTAACTAGACTTAACTCAGTTAATTGAGCTAACTAATTACAACTCAAAGTACAACTCATCCTGATTTCCTTTAATCAAGGGATAACTTCCTCAATCAATGGAGACACTGTTGTATGTCTTCACATAGATTTCATGTTTGATTTTCTACAACTAATTAACTCAAGATGAATTAATTAATCATTTTACAAACAACTACTAAGATCAAATTCAACTTTTAATTTACAATTTTAGTTTATGGACTAACTAAAATTGGAATGTATCCCGAAATACTATTTATAGTAGTGCTAATTTTAGCACTTATATTTTTTAGCATTTATTGTTGCTATTTTCAACAACACCAATTTGAATAACCTAAGCATTAGAAACATAATGGGTTATTCATCCTTCAGGCTAAAGAATCAAGGCCAATATTTGGACAAAAATAATGAGAGCATTTGTTATGTGGTTATCTCTCAGAAGATGGGCAAATTTATATAGTGTATGAGAGATTATGCACTCATTCGCAAGTTCATGGGACTTTGACTCTATGAGATGACCTTAAAATGGCATGCCAACTCTAGTAGGAAGGAAGGAGTGTTAACATTAACGCTAGGAGATAAAGGCTTCTTCATAACCATCTTTAGTGACATGGAAGATCACAAATTCATTTTTGGGAGTGATCATTTTTTCTTGAACTCTTAAGTTCTCCACATATAATATTAGATATAGAGGTTTACATGACAAAGAGGAGATTTCACCTGGGCATATGTTTGGATTAGAATATACTCCCTCTTGTGAGAACTCTAGGATGGTGAAATATTGGAAAGCTACAACCTTGTTTCAAGGCCTTTCAACCATTTCCCAACAAGCTGTAGCAGCTTGGCCTTCTTCCTACCACTGCGCCACCCTACAATAGGTCCAAAACATCTACAGGAAACTCACACTTGTCCACTGTTGTAGTCCAAGACTTTCTGTTCCTTGTTTGTTGTGATAGTCAACAACAAATATAAGGTACAAGACTGTAATCTGAACTGAAGTTTGAGGTAAGGTGACTGTCTTGAGCTCCAAAACTGTGCCTCGAAGAGACTGATCACAGTCCGAGCTTGAGTTAGCCTCCAATAGGTGACTTTCCTTCAAATTTGAGCCCTGAAACAAGTCTCCACAAGTTGCTGCCACAAAGCTACAATATTCCAAGCTAGAAAGATAAAGAAAATCTACCCCAAACAATACTCTTTTAGTCCTCCTTGGCCTCTGTCATGCTTCTCTACCTTTTGTTTGAATTCTGTGAAAAACCTCTTATATATACACTTTTGTCATCCCTAAACGAACAGTTACATCCCTGTTTGGAGGTCGACTTATGTAGGTTGCTTAGGTCGGCTCCATGTCCAAATTTAATAAATTAACTTCAACAATTCACAACTTTCAAATCGCTTGAGGTTTTGAGTTGTGTAATAGCTCATTAGAAAGGAAAAATTATGCTCTAAAAGATGGTGTACGTATCATGGAATAATTATGCCCCGAAGATGGTGAAAAATCATTTTTAATGTGAATTTCCTTAAATTATTTAGTGCAGAGAATGATTAGGACAGTATGGTTGTTCTATTGTTTATCTTCTCCATTATTTGGCTTCTTCATCATCATAGGATCATGTAGGACATCCATGTCATCATGATAGTGTCCAACAAAGAGTGTATCATCCATGTCATCACATAATGGTGCAATGATATGTTATAGTGTAACCTCCATTAATTTGTCATTCGAATCATCAAGTGAGATCATCCATCTAATCCTCTAACCACGTGATCATTCAAGGGTATGGCATTATCACATGTGGTCCTCCATATGTCATCAAGGGATAAAGTCTAGATCATCAAGTGCATCCAACATTAGATCAAGTACCTCTTAGGGCTTCCTTAATTAGTGGTTTGACTTCTTCATGACTTGACATCTTCATTGATGTTATCCTAGTCAACCAACCACCAAGAGTCATGGTATCATCGTCTGGAACTAGGCATCTCAAGAATATTGACATCTCAGTCAATGCCATATTGACATCAATGGCAACCTTGTTTAACAATCTCCCCCTTTGTCATTGATGGCAATATTATTTCCTTTCCAACATTCTCTTCCCCTTTGACATCAATGGAAAACGAGGTGCCCAAGTACTCCCCCTATCAAGCTGGTTCTTTTCTTCGTCAATAGTAGTTTTTCATAGGTATATTACTCCCCCTGTCATGGTTCTCTTCCTTCTGGCAATGTAGTCCACCTGTGACTCATCAGGGTTCTCATAGGATCCATCAATGACTAGCCTCTGAAAGAATGCTAGTCATCATAAGGCCCCCCTAACTGTATGGTTTTTTTTTTTTGATAGAGTCTCCCCATCAAATACTTCGATTATTGAGGTTTAGGTCAACAACACGTGTTGTTGGCTGGAGAGCTCAAGATATTTTTGGATTGTATTTGCTTCCTTCTCCATACTTGTGTTAATTTATTTTTTGGCATAGTTCTAGCTTGAGTAGGTGCCCAAGTCAAGTTACAATTACGTGCCATATGTCCAATGTTGTGACACTTGAAGCACTCTATGTTTTTCGTGAATAAAAATTCATGAATTCTTGCAAAATTGCTTCTCGGAGATTGACGGGGACCATTATATTTGTCTTTGTGATATGCCCTACAATCTTTTTCCATGTGCCCAAAGTTTTTACAAGAATAACAATAACCAAGAAATATATTTTGGTACCTGGGAGAAGAAGGTTTCCTTGATGTACTTCTGAAGCCATTTTTCCTTGGGATCCTTTGATGATAACCATTGCTTCTTGCATCCTTGACAGCATATGCATTTCTTCTTGGACGAGGGTTTCTTCCATAGTTGTCTTGACTCTTCTCCTTGCCTTTGTTGGAACTGGGAACATCAACATTTCTTCCAGGCTTCCTCACATCCTTGTTGTTTGAAGCATTAGGGTTTGCATCATTCTTGCTTGAGGATTCACATGCATAGCCAAGACCTGATTTATCGAGGGGAGACCTTTGATGACTTAGGATGTCATCTAGGGTTTGATAACTTTTCAAGTTCTTATTCTGCAAGTCAACTTCATTTTTAAGAGAGACAATTTCCTCCTCCATTTTCTTGCATTCTTCATCCTTCTTTGATAGAATGATTTCCATTGCTTCTTTCATCTTGGTTGTTTCACATGATTGGGCCTTAAGAGAAGTGATTTCTGATTTTAGCTTGGTGATGTCATCATCCTTTTCTTCTAGTTGAGATCTAAGGGAGGAGACCTTTTCCTTGTATTGACCAATCTCTGCTTCGAGATTGTTCAAGCTTTTGTGACTTTGTTCAAGGTGGCTTGACAAGGTATCTTCTCGTTTCTTTGCCTTATCTAATTGATTTGTCATGGATATGAATTCTTCATGATGGTTTCTCTCATTTTGATGAAATTCTTCCTTAATCTTGGCGAGATCCTAATCTCTTTCTTGTACTTGAAGCTTGACAAGGTCAACTTCCTTCCTTCTCTTGTCCTGGTTACCAACTTGCTATTTCTTCTTAAGATCCTCATTTTCCTTTTTCAATTTGTTAATCTCTTCCATGGTAGCCATAAGTTTAGTGAGGAGATCTTCTTCAAAATCTTTTTCATTCTCTTCATCTTCTAGGTCTTCTTTAGCCTTGATGTTATCACTCTTATCTTCACCTTCCTTGATGGGCTCTGGATTTCCTTCTTGTTTCCCATCATTTTCTTGACTAGATATCATCGTCAGTGCTCCCTTTGAGTGAAGATCATGAAGTTTATCACATATGCCTTTTGCTGACGAACAATTTTCAAATTTTCCCTTCATAGTATTTGGTAGCCCATTCAAGATTGCTTTCATTTCTCTTGTATTATGTTCCTTGGATTCTTCATCCATCACGCTACCAGTAATCACCGATTTCCAGACTTCAATGCCTTGAGTCTTTAAGAAATTTCATTCTTGCTTCTCATATATCAAAGTTTCCATTGAACAATGGAGCCTTCACAAATTGATTGACTTCAATTTCGGTGGTTGAGGGAGACACATCTTTAGGAAGATTGGAGACTTTCTTCCTTGGCTTCACCATTTGTGTTCTAATGATCAACCTTCAAGCTGTTAGGATTTGAGTGAAGGTACTAGATTTGATACCAATTGTTGGGAACATTGAGAGCGAGGGGTGAATCAATATTTCTTTTCAATTGGTACTTTTACCAGTTGGATTACTTATATTTAGAATACAAAATGAACAATAGGAATAAATGATTTTACTAATATAATCTTCACAATGAATCAAGTACAATGTATATAGGGCTCCAACCCTAGATAAAGACACTGATCTTCAAACTCCCAGGCTCCTACCTGTTGCCAAGCACCAACTTGGAATTTTTTTAGGCTTCAACCTCTAGGGCATCGACCCTATCTTCTCAAGGCATCTACCTTGTGTTTAGAGGCTCCAACCCCTAGGGCACCAACCCTTTTCTAGTACAGACTCCAATCTAGTTTCTTGAGGACTTCAATCCTCTAGGGCTCCAACCCTATCTTATACAAGGCACCAACTTTGAGTTTAGGAGCACCAAATGCAAGGACACCAATCCTATATTTACCAAGCACCAACTTGGACTTTCCAAGGCACCAACCTTGTCAATTTTGAGGCAGCAACCCCAATGAATCCAACCCTATAGCTTCACTTTGTCAAGGTATGTTTTGTTATACTTCACGGCTCCCAAGGTCTTCTTTACCGAGCCTTCTCAATCTTCGCTTAATCTTTGTTTAGTCTTCACGTAACGTCATTAATGACAACATTGATCTCTTTAGAAAGTGTCACCACTGCTCTTCATCATAACCAAGCAAAGATATCTAAGGTCACCTCATGATGACTTCAACCATACATCACTAGGTCAACAATGTCTCCAACAATGCTTTCAAGATCAACTACTACAAGGTGTCTTCACTGCTTCAAAATATTCTCAAATAGTCAAGTTGCATTTAAAAATATTCAAGCTATGCTTCAAGAAGGTTTTCCATAGGCTACCCCAAGAACTCTCCACAATATTAGATCTTCAATGTGACTCAACAAGGCCTTTAATCGATTCTTCAAAGTCTTCTTCAAGAGGACCACTACAAGTTTAATAACTACTCCAATGCTCAAATGTCGCTCTCAAGTCTGCACATCAATTCTTCAATAAGATGATTTAAGAATACCCTAAAAAATATGCACAAAAGTGTCAAACAAATCTGCTTCACAAGAGGTCGATTAAGTTTGCACCAAATATGAATAGATCTGCTCACAAGGTAGGCTTGTAGGTTTGTTTTATTGCTATAATTGTTGATTTTTGTTAGAGTTAGTAACCCACTGCTACAACCCTCTTAAACCTGCCAACCAGTCCTTCCATAGTTGCAAACTTGCTCCAAGATGATGTTGTTTCTACTCACTACTCCTAGAAGACCCTACAACCTTGTTTCAAGGCCTTTCAACTATTTCTGAACAAGATGTAGCAACTTGGCCTTCTTCCTACCATTGCACCACCCTACAATAGGTCCAAAACACCCATAGGAAACTCACACCTGTCCATTGTTGTAGTCCAAGCCTTTCTATTCATTTTTTGTTGTGATAGTCAACAACAACGATAAGCTACAAGACTGTAATCCGAACTGAAGTCTGAGGTAAGGTGGCTGTCCTAAGATCCAAAATTCTGCCTCCAAGAGACTGATCACAGTCCAAGCTTGAGTTAGCCTCCAATGGGTGACTTTCCTTCAAATATGAGCCCTGAAACAAGTCTCCATAGGTTGCTGGCACAGAGCTACAATAGTCCAAGCTAGAAAGATAAAGAAAATCTACCCCAAACAATACTCTTTTAGACCTCCTCGGCCTCTGTCCTGCTTCTCTACCTATTGTCTGAATTATGTGTCTTCTTCTCTGAATTGATCACCGAAATTAGATCCAAAAGAGAGGTAAAAAAAACTCTTATATATACACTTTTGTCATCCCTAAACGAACAGTCACATCCCTGTTTGGAGGCTGACTTATGTAGGCTACTTAGGTCGGCTCCATGTCGAGATTTAATAAATTAACTTGAAAAATTCACAACTTTCAAACCGCTTAGAGTTTTGGGCTGTGTAATAGCTCATTAGAAAGGCAAAGTTATGCTCTAAAAGATGGTGTATGTCTCATGGAAGAATTATGCCTCTAAGATGGTGAAAAATCATTTTTAATGTGAATGTCCTTAAATTATTTAGTGTAGAGAATGATTAGGATAGTATGGTTTCTTTCTTTCGTTTCTCTATTATTTATCTTTTAGACCTCCTCGGTCTCTGTCCTACTTCTCTGCCTTTTGTCTGAATTATGTGTCTTCTTCTCTGAATTGATCACTAAAATTTGATCCAAAAGAGAGGTAAAAAGAACTCTTATATATACACTTTTGTCATCCCTAAACGAACAGTCACATCCCTATTTGGAGGCCGACTTATGTAGGTTGGTCAGGTCGGCTCCATGTCTAGATTTAATAAATTAACTTCAAAAATTCACAAATTTAAAACCGCTTGGAGTTTTGGGCTGTGTAATAGCTCATTAGAAAGGCAAAATTATGCTCTAAAAGATGTTGTATGTCTCATGGAAGAATTATGCCTCTAAGATGGTGAAAAATCATTTTTAATGTGAATGTCCTTAAAATATTTAGTGCAGAGAATGATTAGGACAATATGGTTTCTTTGTTTCGTTTCTCTATTGTTTATCTTCTCCATTATTTGGCTTCTTCATCATCATAGGATCATGTAGGACATCCACATCATCATGATAGTGTCCAACAACAAGTGTATAATCCATGCCATCACATAATAGTGCAATGATTTGTTATAGTGTAGCCTCCATTAATTTGTCATTTCAATCATCAAGTGAGATCATCCATCTAATCTTCCAACCATGCGATCATTCAAGGATATGGCATTATCACATGTGGTCCTCCATATTTCATCAAGGGTTAAAGTCTAGATCATCAAGTGCATCCAACATTAGATCAAGTACCTCTTAGGGCTTCCTTAATTAGTGGTTTGACTTCTTCGTGACTTGACATCTTCATTGACGTTATCCTAGTCAATCAACCACCAAGAGTCATGGTATCATCGTCTGGAACTAGGCATCTCAAGAATATTGACATCTCAGCCAATGCCATATTGACATCAATGACAACATTTATTAACATGTACTGTGCAGGAATGCACATTTCTAGAGAGGAAGGTGAGCCTTCCTTCCCCAGATTGCACAATGCAGCCTTGGTGAAGGCAGAGTCTGGGCCAAGGTTGGCCCGAATCGTTGATGAGAAATTGAAAGCAAATAAGACAGTGAATGCATGGTGACACTAAGTGATAGTAGAAGTGATTGACAATGCATGCAAAACATGAATGAAAGATTCAAAAAATAGATCAACATGCATGTGGGTGAGGCAGTTCGTCGGTTGGGCGAACATTAACGAAAAACAGTTTCATCCATGTGACAGTAGTGAGATAGCAATGAAAACTAAAATAGAGCTAGTACATTCTAGTATACATGTAAACGACATCAAGCGTTCAAAGAAATCAAGCAAACAACATTCACACAAACAAATACAAAAAAGAAATAGAAATGTTGAAAAAGACAAGTTGAGGCCACTTACTCGTGAAGAGTTGAGCCATATGTGTCTAAGAGTCCAAGATATGTTGTGGGATGTCAAAGCTCAAAGATCGATGTGAATGAATGAGCTCCGATGTGTCGAATAAATAAGTTTGGTCTCATGACACGCATGCCACAAATCTAGAAAAAATGACACTTGGAGGGAAATGTCTAAAACAACTTTTCATGTAACCCCGAGCTACTAAAAATAGCTCCTTGAATCATGAGATGCCTTTGCCTGCTGTCTCTTGCTATTTTGGGAAGAACAAGTCATGCATGCATGCAAGTCAAGTTTCCCCGGTCTTGGGTGGAACCGGTCAACTAGACTGCTCATGCATGTAGTTGCTCAACTACTTGGGAGAAATGCGCATTCTCCCAAGTGAGGGGAGTAGATCAACTGTGACCGACATGTTGTCTTTGTGCTAGGAAAACATTGAAGCTTGAGTACTTGATGAAGCAAGATAAAGTGTTGTGAAAGGTTGGTAGGGAGGCTTCTAAACAGGCTAAGGCAAAATTTTGGAGGGTGGTTGTAACCGCTACAACACTTGGCGACACACTGGTAAAACTCTAGCTCTCTGAATGGACCTTGTTCGTGAAAAGCAAGTTTAACACCTCCGGAAGTATTGTTCAGCTCTCAGCTCATCTTGGCTTCACACTAGCTTGATTGTGAGATGTAGCATCTGCCAAACCCTTGGTTGATTGGCACACATTCCAAGCCAAGGAAACATAGTTGTTTCAATTGGGGTTGAGGGGTATATAAGTGCACCAGAAGTATAGTTGTTAGAGTCCTAGATTAATCTCTGGTGTTGCTCCACTGCTAGTAGGCCTGGACAGTACACCAGTGGAGTCACATAGGAACACAAGCATGGATCCGCTACTAGCAAGCCTGGTCAATACCTCGGTAGAGTTACTTGCATCACCTCCCTGCCTAGGAAGTCTTTCTCTTCTTTCACCTTGTTCATTTTTCATTTTGAATTTTTTGAATTTTCATTTTTTTTCATTTTTCACCGTGCATAGCACTTATTCATGTCAGAGGCGGAAGAGGGATCCTGACTTATTGAGAGAAGAAGAGGTTGTTCCAACAAAGAAGTAGTTTATTGTATCTCTGACGTGCCTGTGAAGGTTTTCTCCCTCACCTTACTCTATTTGACTGAGCTAACAAGGGTTAACCCAAAAACAACTAACTAAAGAAAGTGACACTAGTTAGTGCGCAAGTGTTGTGTTATCACGAAGGTTCACTTCGAATAGTACATATTTTCCTTCGATGTATCATGGACTAAGAGTAGCAAGCTCATCATACAAATGCAAGATGACAAATAACCAAGTAGTGATAGATGTACAAGCCCTGTTGTAATTTACCCAGCTCGCTTCAAGAGTCATACATGGTTTCATGCAAAACTAACCTACAAACGATAAAAGTGATTGACAAACAACAAAGCAAATTGAAAGTGAAAGCAAAGAAAATAAGCAAACAAGCATACAAACAAACCAGGAAATAAAGTATGTAAGCAAACAAGCATGCAAGCAAACAATTGAAAGAAAACACTACTCCTACTCCTACACTAACGGTGCATGGGCCTGACCATGTGAAGTGATACTTCCAATGCAGCCACCGTGGCATTGGTAAACCCATGTTGGTGAAGGCTTCATCCGCGAGCAACCCGGTTGTCCAAACCATCAAGTAAGAAATATATAACAATGAAGTCAACCACACTTCATGTTTCAAAGTGCCCATGGGACATAAGTGAGTGCATGTGCATGATGGGCAGTCCATGGACTTATCATGGTGCTGTGTGAAACTATGTGCAACTTTGAAGCACAAGAACACTCTTGACTGTGACATGTAAGCAAACGAAAGAAACAAAGATAACTTGCATTGCGAATGAGTGCTTGCAATGTAAGTCTCCTCCAATGCATGAGCAATGGGATCGTGCAGTTTGAGTGGATTTCAATGCATACATATGAGTGATGAGGAGCCTTAGGTGATTGAACAATTTCATGATTGGAAGTGAGACTAATCCCAAGAGAGTGAGGACCTGGCATAACCATCAGCTCGGGTGCCTTCTTGGGTGTTTCAACTTCATCATCAAATAGATCATCATAAACCGGTGGCTTCAAAAGATCAACTGCGATATAGTCACGATTGTGATAAAAAATGGAAGTAAATGAATCACACCCGCCATGATCAGAAAGATAAATGAATTCTTTGACATCCTCATGACCAAACGAATCAAACAAAGGGGTAGATGAAAAGCGAAAAAACTCATCCTCTATGTCTCTGGAACAGACAGATGAAGGATCAAGTGGATTTTCAACGATTAACTTATCTCCCCATTGTCAAATGATGGACTAACATTCGGTGAGTCCTGCGAGTGATCAACAATGGGTGCATCCATGGATGAAGACACACATGCAAAATCATGGATGGCAGGTTCACCAAAGAGGTTAGGAAAGAACAAAAGGGGCTCGGATGGAAGTGAGTCATCCTTCGCCGAGTGTTGATGTTCAAGATCCCACTCATACTATTCATGAATGACAATGCATGTTGGTTGTGCAACACCAACTCCGTCAATGGGTTGATCCTCGTTCACAACAAGTGAAGAGTCCAGAATGGACAAACACAAGACAACATCATTCGGAGGAACACCCGAGTACGAAGATAGAGGTCATGGACAAGAATGCATATAAGAACTTAAAGGACTCACAAACAAATCTGCGCAAAAATTGAGTGAAGTGATGTTGGGAGAGTGTGAAAGATGAATAGGTGTGTGAGCATGCTCTTCAACATCACTTGGCAGTGGTGGAGTTGTTGAATGAGAGGGAGGCAAATGGTCAGTTGAGACAGTGTCTGCATCCACATGAGATTGCGTAGTTCCATCAATGAAGAACGTTGAGCGAGGCTTGATTTCAAGATTTCTCTTGGGACAAGCAGATTTATTAAGGAAATACTCGAAACTGGTCCCAAATATAAACAAATTTCATTTGGCTCCTTGGAGTTTGAAACTGCAAGTTACGGAAGCACTGCGAAAAATCAATAATTGATTCATGTGGAGCCCTTTGTTGCTATAAAAGTTTCTGGTCAAGATGGTATGGATCAAAATGATAGAACATGTCTTCAATAAGATCACATAAGTGATCAAACGAGTGCACGATGTCCGACTGAGCACCCAACGAAATGGAGATTCATGAAGTGTGTATGCAAGCAACAAACTAACCTGTTCCTCAGAAAAATCATCTTCCTCATGAAGCATGGAAAGAAATTTATGTAAGTGCTCAGGCCAGGCCACTTCGCCTTCACCATCATACGTGTGAGTGGACAAGAGATTGAAAAGCTTCCTCATGATGGAGACATCTTCACGATTCCAAAAGCACTGCGGGGTAAGAAGAGTGCAAGACTCCATGAAAGATGTGCAAAGGTTCAAAATTGGATGATAGGACACAACTTGTCATCAGGCCCTCCTTCTAGCGCAAGAAATGTTGACGGTGCTAGCCCTGACAACATGTCAATGTGATCTCCCCAGTAAGAAGTCCCAATTAGAGAGGCAAGTAAGGTAACTCTACAGTAGCAAGGGTGTGACCACTTTAGTGAGTCAAGGAAGGTGCATGAGAGCTTCTAACACAAAGGGGGTGGGATGAGTGCGCCCCTTGACAACTCGTATCAGTACTCAACTGGGAAGGGAACACACGAGCAAAGATGCATCACAAGTTGGAAAGCAGAGCAGTGGACAATCCAAAGTGATGGTTAAACCAAAAACACATTTGCAACAAGATTCTTATAATTGCATACGAATAAGTTCATACACAAATACATAAGTTAAACAACACATATCATTAAGGCAACCAGAATAGTCCAACTACAATAACAACACATGCATGAAAATGTGATGGCTCTTATTATATAAAGAAGTGTAATTTCCAATCATACAATACATCCATGTAAACCTACTAACCCCATTAGTGAAACGTTATAGCCACATCCACCTACTCCTCCAAAGAGATGTACTAGCTTCATGCAGTGGAGAAGCCAAGGCGTGTTACAATACTGTCCAAGCTTTCTTCAAGGTAGTCTTAATAGGAGCTTGGCTAACCAAAAGCATATACAATGAGTTATGAGGGACTATTTATAGCAAAGGGTGGGGTGACCCTTGACATTCCCATTTGTGACCATTCAACTACTCTCATGACTCTTCACTTACTCTATGATTGTTACATCCACTATTGAGACTTGACTTACACTTGACATGACTCAACATTACAGTGCACATGTACCCATGTGAATAATGGCTCGAACAAGTCAACTAGACATCGTTCTAACTTAGACAACTATAGAAGTCCAATTGATCGACATTCTCATGCTGATCAATAATAACATATTGATGCCAAGATTGGTAGTCCTTAATAGTGTCTGTGTGTTTCGCTGTGACATTTGTCAGAAACCTAAGCCTTGCCTCCATAACATCTGGGTACACTGCTTGGGCTCCTCTGTCCAACGCGTCTGAAAGCATGTGCATCATTGTCTTCAATATGGCTGGACCAACAACATACTTGGGCATGATGTTTGCACTGATAGACAAGTCATGGCTGGTGGTGGTGGTCATCAACTTGTCGAAGTACGAGTCAAGCTCCTGTCGTACCTACTTCTGTGTCTTCGCCTGGGTGAGAGTCCCAAGTGATGGGATCACATGTGTGTGCACTATAACATCCATGATCTTGAGTACTCGTGCATGGGAACCCTATTGCTAGTGATGAGTTGTTGTAGGTCTTCATAGTTCTGAATCTGACTCCGGATACGTGCTTGCACCTCGACCGCATTGTCCCTCATCATCTTTGGCAAGTGAAGTGGGGATCCCTTGTACTTCATCATTCATGCATGCATGTTATCAACAGGAGCATGTATGTTCTTCAAGATGCATGCTCTTCTCGTACATTGCTACTACCATCCATGCAGATAGATGACTAGTTGGTGCACGATTCTTTAGACCAAACTTGGAGTACAATGCTCACATAACTGTGTGAAGGGACAATACTTAATTTATTATTGCCTTTTTCAATTCAGCTCGGGCGGACATTGTCACCAAGTCTCCTCCTTACTTGGCCACGTGTAGTTCCTTCGCTCATTCTCAGCTATGAGGAAGCGAACACTTGAGGTAGTGGCTTCGGCATACATTCTATTTGCATTTCCCAAAGCCACTGGATGCTTGTGCACATCGGTGATGATCATTTGTTCTTCAACTTGTGTAGGAGATGTTTGATCCTCTGGAGTCAGTATTCTGTGAGACTGCACAACTCTGTGATGGGATTCATCAAAGGAGATGTTGTGCATCTCTACTTCCGGTTGACCACCAAGGATCTCAGTGCCTCCTTGGTCATTTGAGACTTGCTCATCATATGGATGCATTGAAGCAGGTGAGTTGACCTCTTTATGGTGAGGCATGAGGTCGATGTCCTCTTCCAACTCTTGCTCCTCCATGTTTGCATCCAACTGTTCAAGCGCCTATTCTATCTCATGAGAAAAGTCTTTCCCCTACGATGATTCACCCTGTTTGCCTGATGACAACTGTTAAGATGAATCCACTACTTGTATGGGCATTGCTTCATTTGTCTGTACCTAATGCACCCCCTACTGTATATAATGCTGTTGCGCTTCCTTCTTCTGTTGGCGCAAGTCTTGTTCTTTTTGGAGTTGCTACCTCAACTCATGAAACTCCTTCTCTATTTCTTTCGTTCTCTTCTTATCCCTCTGCCTTCGTACGATTCGCTTGTCACGCTGTTGCCTCTTTGCCTAAATAGCCATAACTTATTGTTCTACAAGTGGATCTCCTCGACACTTACAGCTTTGATCCTCCTCCATGCGGTCGAAAATCTTCCTCTTCCCTTTGTCACGCATATGTATGCTTGGCTCTGCTGCCTTTGCTATTGCTGCTACTGCTGGTGCTCTCCATGATGTTGCTTTGCTAGCCACTCTATGATGAAGCCGACCTGTTTATTGGGTGTGGAGGAATTGTAGTAATACCTCCATGATTCTTCCTCAGCCCAATGAAATGCCCCATGGATCCAGTTGAACTAAACTCTCATGCATAGATCCTTCACAATGCAATGTGGGTCATATAGGTTGAAGCTTCGGAGGTCGAACGGGTACTTCATCTATTCTGCTTCGACATCTGCTTTCTTGATACTTTGGATCTCATATAACCCAATTTGCAATGGAAGAGTGGGCCAAGGTACCTTCTTCTTCCGCTACAGTCTAGCTGCCAATCCTGCTGAGTTGTGATACGCTACTTCCTGCATGACAAGTATGTCCAAGGCAAACTTTGGCAGAACATAAGGAGGCTTCTCCGCACTAAACATTCAGATGAAAGTGAGGGACAGCGAGGCATACCAATATGCAATGCCTAACAATACCTCCATTGCTTTTTCTGACATGCAGGGTGGATCTTGTTCAAATATCATCCTGTATACTGGGGTGGAAAAATGGTCGGACAACCGTATGATTACTCCTCTAAAGCTACATTCAGACAACAACTTGAAATATGTGTTCAGAACAGTCTCCGTTGGTGACCATGCCCACTCCAAGCCCAGAACTCATGTTGGGCACATAATGCATATAGGATGTAGGCGGGCATATAAATATCTGCATGCATACCCTCAGGTGATTGTCGAGCCTTCGTGACTTGTTCCTTTAGCTAATGAGCTAGTATGCCGGACCAGTTGCATGGTCTTCCTTCTCTAGCCAGTTGGTCCAATGCGTTCACCCAACTCTGAGGAAACGTTTTAGTGCTTGCTTGGCCTCTCAGTCCACATGCGAATATGACCAAGTATTGGTACGCCTTTCTCAATATATTTTTCTTGTAGATTTGGTTGGGTGTCATCCTGAAATGAGCTGGATCCTTTACCCAATCCTTCAGAATGTCTCTAGAGTTAGCTCTAATGTTGGGAAAGATGAATAGAGGACTCATGATAGTCACGGGTTTTGACATATGATACATCTCATCATAATCTTATGCTCAGAAGGTTCCAAGCTTTGTCCCACTGACATTTCTCAAGCTCATCGCCTCATGATCAGTGTGAGAGACGATCTAGCGAATCATGTCCGCGCATGGGAACTCGGGGTATCTGCATGCAATCTGGTACAAGACGGACTTGTGAATGTTCATGTACACCTAACGGTCTTCGAGGTCTTCCCCAAAAGTGCATGTGAATGTTTCATTAACATCTTTCCACTTCAGTTTGATGTCCTTGTCTAGATACATATTTGTATCTTCATAGATCGGCAGGCTAGAGGACACATGCTCAATTGCTGCTCCTGTTGATCTAAAGATGATTTGAGGTTGTCATTGATGTCAACCCAAGCAACACTAGGGTCTACCCTGATCTTGCAAGGGAATTTTGACTTGACAAGTTACTCTATTTTGAATCAATGATCTTCTAGATAGATTCTACTCGTCGAGATGTTTTCATTGATATATGGCATGCCAAGTAATTCTTCAAGGTATGAGAGATATTCATGTTTGAAGTTAGTAACCCCAGTTAGTGGGATAAAAATCTATGGGGTTGTGGCATGGCACTCATAATTGGTTTTGGTCATTGAATAGTCATCAATTAATAATTTTTTATGCTCCAAAAATCCCTCCAACATTCTCTATAGAAGCCCCTCTCAACTTTATAAAAAGAAATCTCATATATCCTCCAAAGGAAGTGATCGTGGCATTTTTGCTATAACTTATTTATCTGTGAAATCTTAGATTCTGAAATTAAAACCCATTTGATTCATAATTCTGATGAATGTCATGACCGAATCTTAGATCTTGGTTCGCTATATTTTCAGAGATATGATCTGTGGAAGTTGGGGATTTTGCAGGCTGCCTAATTTCATCTCAAAGAGGTGACCTTGGGAAAATTGTTATAACTCTCTCTCTGAGAAGAGGATTGGAATTTTGTAAAAAGTGGCGGATAGTACACGGTCTGTATATCAATTGCAAAGTAGAAGGAGGAAGCAATGACACGTGGCACATCGTACAAGTTCACTCTATGAAACTAGTCCATAATTAGGTCATTGTGAGAGATTGGGCATAGCTTTGTCTTGAAGAGTCCAAATCGGGTTAGACTTGTGGCATTGGAAAGAAGACTCAGAGGGATTCTACAGGACTGAAGATCACATGTTGGGGATCTGAAATCACAGAGATACATCAGATTAAATATCGTGCTTTTAAAAGGTAAGAAAAACTAGATCAAGTGTTGTCAAGGAGTGCAAAGGACCAGACTTTCTAGGGCAGCAAAGAGCAAGGTGCAACAAAATGATGCAGTAGAGGTAAGATACATGTAAGAATCTTATGTATATGCATGTTTATCTCTTAATTGCATTAGGTTCTTTGTATTCTAATTTGTTGTTTTTGTTTAGCACTGACATATGCTATGGAGGGTGAGGTAAGTTTTGCTATTATCATGTCATGGGTATTTCCTTGAAGACTTTTTGTAGGTATTATATATTCATCAAGAGAAGAGTCAATGCATAATCTAATGTTCTAAAGAATGAGAAAGGGTAGCATGACAAGAGTAGCAATCAAGGTGCAGAACAACAACAAGAAGTTCACCACATGAAGTCTTGAAGTGGGCAGCACTGCATACATACATCGTAAAAGTATCATTGTACAAAGTCATTGTAAATGTTTTACAAGTGTCTATTTGCCAAGAGTTGAAGAGATAATGTTGGGAGGTCTAGGATCATCATTAGGCTCTATATCATTGTAAAGTGGACCATTTTCCCTGGTATGGGAGAACATTTTTCTTTTATTATTCTATAGGGTGGTAGGGTGGTGCTAGGCTAGTGCATGAAGTCACCAATAGGTTCAAGCCTGTGAAAACTTCAGGGTGGTAGGGTGGTGCTAGGGTTAGTTGTAGATCATTGGATGTTGGGGCATCCATTCAGTTGACTACTGAATAATCTCGGGCATTGGAGTGTCCATCCAGTGGGAGCTGGGGAAGATTTCTTTTCTAGATTATAGATAGTTGGAGCTTTCTTTTCAATTGGAGTTGAAGATTAAAGAATTATTAGAAAATAGTTCGATGGTTTTTGACCTGGAGGGGGTTTTCCACCTAAAATTTTTGTGCCTCCTGTGTTCTTTTATTCATTGTCGTTACTGCATAAACATTAATGATAATTAAAGACTAACTAATGCTCTGAAAAGATTTAAAAGTGCTAATTGCTCCAACAACGCTAACTGCAACTCCTTTAGTGTCCTATGATCCCGTTCTCTTGGAAGCCATTGAGACAGATAAACACTTGAAAGATATGGAAACAAGAAGCATGCATGGCAAGAAATATGTCAGTGGAAATAAAGCAAATCCAGGGAATGATACAACACATACCTGGGAAACTTATGAGCAAGATTGCGCAAATTTTACTGGGAGGCTAGGTGACTGGCTACTATAACTGCCTAAAAGGTAGTTTCAACTATTTGGGAGGCAGGACCGACTGTTGGATCTGTGAAATGCATAACCTAGTTAGGCAGCTAGCTGCTGGGATTGCGTAATGCGCAATTCCAGCTGGGAAGGACTATTGGTTCAGGGACAGATTTGTGAAATTTCTTGGGCCAAGTAGCCACTGTCCTCTAGAAATGCACAAAATAGTCCTAGAGCTAGTACTAGGCAAGAATTCACATTTCTGGAGAGGAAGGTGAGCCTTCCTTCCCTAGATTGCGTAATGAAACCTCAGTGAAGGCATGGTTCGGGCCAAGGTTAGCCTAACTCGCCGATGGGCATCTAAAAGAAACTAAGGTAGTGAATGCATGGCGACACTAAGGGATAGTAGAAGTGATTGACAGTGCATGCAAAACATGAATGAAATATTCAACAAACAGATCAACATGCATGTGGGTGAGGCAGTTCGTCGGTTGGGCGAATGTCCGTGCAAAACAATCATGCATCTGATAAGAGTGAGATAGCAACGAAAATTGAAACAAAGCTAGGACAAGCTAGTATACATGTAAACGACAGCAAGCGTTCAAAGAAATCAAGAAAATAACACTCACACAAGAGAATACACAAAAAACAACAGAAATGTTGAAAAAGACAAGTTGAGGCCACTTACCAATGAATAGTTGAGTCAGATGTGTCGAAGAGTCCTGGATGTGCTGTGGGATGTCAAAGCTCCAAGATCGATGTGAATGAATGAGCTCTAATGTGTCAAATAAATAAGTTTGGTCTCATGACGCACATGCCACAAATCTAGGAAAAAGCGACACTTGGAGGGAAATGCCTAAAACAACTATCGGCTATTGAAAATAGCTCCCTGAATCATGGGATACCTTTGCATGCTATCTCTTGTTATTTCAAGAAGAGAAAGTCATGCATGCACGCAAGTCAAGTTTCCTCGGTCTCGGGTGGCACTGGTCAATCGGATTGCTCATGAATGCAACTGCTTAATTGCTTGGGAAAAATGCTCATTCCTGGCTAGGAGCTAGGTCAACTACCTAGGAGGATTGCACAATTTTTGGGCAAAGCAGCTGACCACTGCCCATATTTTCACATATCCTAGGTTGAGCGGGCCTGCTGGGGAAATTTGTGCAAATCCTGCTGGGAGTGTTGGTTGGAAGGATTGTGCAATCTTGGAGCCCAACAGGCTGCCAGAGAGGATTGCACAATTTCTGGAGAGAAGGTTGGATGCCCTCCATAAATGTGCAATTTTCAAGGGGAAGCTGCTTAGCTTGTAGCTAGACCAAGTCCAGATGAACAAGCTATGAGGGGAGTGGATCAACTGTGACCTATAGGCTGTCTTTATGTGTGGAAAACATTGAAGCTTGAGTACTTGATGAAGCAAGACAAAGTGTTGTGAAAGGTTCGTAGGGAGGCTCCAAAACAAGGTAAGGAAAAAATTTGGAGGGTGGTTGTAGCTACTACAATATAGGGTAACAAGCAAGAAACTATGGAAATGATGTGTTGAGCTCTTTCAAGGAACATGGATGCTGGAAAGGGAGGATTATTTTTAGGAAGTTCAACATCTTCTGGGATATAAATCTCAAATTTCTAAGCTCTTTGAGGGAAAGTAGGCTTATGATATTGGTCCAGTAAAACAACAGTGGAGAAAAAGCTAAGGGAATTATTTTCAGGGATCAAAATCATTTTGTTGATAATTTCTGGAGTGATAGATACTAGAATTTCTCCATTCTGAGCTACCACAATTCTCTGCAAGGGGTTATACTTGGGTTGCCACCACATGACTAGATTAGGAAAATAATGGATTTGAGGAAACATATACCAGCGAAAAAGGGATTCCCATAGATTGATTTCATCTTCAGAGTCAATATAGGTTTGTTTTAGTCAATTGTGCAATTTGAACATGTTGAATTCACACTTTGCATCTGATATGAAAATGGAATGTACTTGAATAAAGGGTGCAAGGTATCCATTTCCAATAATTTTAAATGTGCAAACAACTCCAAGGTTAACTCTGAAAAAGTGAGAACTTCTTATTTCTAATACAGAGATAGACTGTAGGGGCATTTACTGGATATGTCACCTCTAAAGGGAGGATGAGATCCAGAGGCTACCTGGCTCTCTTTAGGCTCTGCCTAAAGAAATAATAGAAGTAAATACTCAGATGTCATGAAAATACTCATGCTTGAAGATTGATGTCTTGGAGAATAAAACAAATAAGTTTGAGTAGATGTTTAGGTGTTTATGAGTGAAGGTAAGTTATTGAAATTTGTTGTTTAACACATTATATCAATTTTGTTTAGCATGATACCTTCAGCAAATAATGACACAAAGATGATGAAGCAGTTCACCCCTCCTTGGCTACATCCGCTGGACCAAGCCTCCCAAAATGAGCTTGTCCTCTTGTATTAAGAAATCTGGAAAGGCTAATACAAGTAAATAAGTGTCTCTAAAGGCAAATATGACTGTAAAAATAGAATCAAAAGATAGGAAACTGCTAAGAATGCTCTTCCCCAAGCACTAAACAGTGAAATTGTACCTTAAACAATACTTTCTCCAAATGGCCCTAGTGGCCCTTTATATTTCTATGAAGAAATTTGAGGTGAAGATGACCTCCAATGGTTATAAAACCTCTGCCAATGGACTCAGAAGGTCAGAGACAATGGAATTAGGCTTTTGAATCACCAAAAATAGATGAATACAGCCCCCAAACAACTCAAGCACTAGAATAGCCCTAGTGGCCCTCAAAGCTTCCCTGAAGAAATTCGAGGTGAAGAATGCCTCAACATGCAAAAAGAGCTATAGAAATGGACTTACAACACTGAATACAGTCAGGAATGACTTTCATTTCACATTCAATGGTTGCACACAACCTAATGCAGCTCCAACACTGAACAGGCCCTAGTGGCTCCTGGAACTTCCCTGAAGCAAAAACACTTGAAGATGACCTTTGTTGGCTGTGAAACCTGTACCAATGGCTTCAGAATGTCGAAGAGACTGAAAATAAATAAAAAATGCGTCTCAAAAAGCCTCTCCTAGCCAAAGTTATGGCATATTCAATACCACTGCTAGTTTGCCCCTAAAAACACTCCAGCTAACTTTAATTGTCTGGCAGTTAAGCCCGCCAAAGTTGGCAGGACCGCCAAAATTGTTGCCACTGCCAAACCGACCGCCAATTAAGTCGTGACCACCGGAGCTAACTGCCAGTTGCATTTAAGGCTGGTCACATGGGTGGTTAGGGTGCCTTGGATTTCACGCTAACTGTTGGTTGGTGGAATTAAACCTTAAGTTTAATCCAAACTCAACACATTTCAAGTAATACCGATGTGGTGTAGCAGTAAAGGTAGAGGTTTGTGACCAACAGGTCACAGGTTCAATCCACAAGTTTTCCATAGGAAATTTTAAATAGGTGCCCAACCCATATGCTGATGTCACATCGACCACGTGGCAATATTTGATTGGCCGCCAGAAATGGAATATTCCAAGGAATATTTTCTGGATATTCTATTTTTTTTTTTTAAACTCAAAAAATGGAGGATATTGGGCGATTTTAAAATTGGAATAACTTCTGCATACAGAGTCCTTTTTTCGAACCGTTCATGGCATCGAAATTAGGAAGACGAGACCTATCCAGTCGTTTAGGCTTGAACTAGTTCTAAGCACTTTCAGTTTTGATCATTTTTCGACACTTGGTCTTGAGCTCTTGATCACAGCTTCCAAATGAGAGGCTTTTGGACCCCAAAAGCTTACTGAAACTCTGAACTGAATTGTACAACAAATGAGAGAACAAAAACATCCTCTTCCATTCAGCCAAATGAGCAGAAAGATAACCAAAATCTCCTACCTTGCCAACTGTCATCATGGTGAATTTTTGCTGAATAGGCCAAGTACTTGTCAAATCCCGACCAAGCTTTCTCGCCAGACAAATCTAAAAATTGGAGAAACCAGCAATGACATTTGCTGATGTATGAGCTGAAATATTCCATTGAACATGAGGGCTTGCCAACTGTCACTATGCCCATCAATGGCAGCTCCTTCTCCAGAAGGAAAATTGAAGGTGACTTAGGCCAATACCCACAACGAACTTCCAGAAATGAAGTAGTTGTAGAAGAATGCTTGTACCGACTGTAGCATGCTAAAAGTAATGCAAATGCTCATCCCAAAATCCAGGATACGTGCTACAAAAACTTCTCAAAAAGGAGTACAATGGTTCTGTTCACGAACAATAAAAGTAAGCAAACCATAATGAACCAAGTAGAGGCCCATGCTAAAATTTGAGGCCTCTTTGCTTGCATGCTTTTCCAGCTCATGGAATTGTGCATTGCTTTGCACCAATTTCGTTCCTTGCACCAAATGACACCAAAGGTACCTTGTGCAACAAGACAATCATCAACAACAAGTTGACCTGAAATGTGCTGAACAATGGACTAAACCATAAATGTAACAAGTGTGTACATAACCAACACAAGTCGACAAAACATATGAAACACAATCGACACAAGTCGATAATAAATGTGCGACGCAATTGACTCAATTCGATAAGCATTGTGTGACACAATCGACAATGTAAAAAGTTGCTCACAAGCGACACTAGTCGACCAACAACAAGATACATTTACAAACACATATGCATGTATCATGTACAATGAACTATATACAGTTCAACAAATACACCTACAACCTCTATGTACAGGTGCAACTTCAACTCTTTTTTTTAAAGACCAACAAGTACATCAACCCAGAAAAACAACATGTGGGTGACAAAGAGCTGAAATGAAATATATTGCTGCAAGAATAGTGAGTACCATACTCATCTTTTACCTCCATGGCGAAATTTTGCAACAACATAAAAAAACATGCATACATCCAAGTTTGTATATGTACAAAAGGAGTACACATTACTATATCAAGAAGTCCATCCACTTCTCACCAAGCCACTTCCATGGCGATTTTTGCTGCTGCAACTTTTCCTCATGTGAAACTTCCCTTTCCACATCAATAATTAAATCTGTGGTTCCACCTTTGCCAATCTTCTCATCCTTTTGCTGCATGTGTGTGGGACGACGAGTTGGATGTAAATTCCAACAATGGGAGACAACATGTCCCTTCTTTTGGCAAAAAGTGAAAATTTATGCACCTTTTTTGAAGGTAGTCTTTGCTTCATCTGTTTCCTATGTGCTTTCCTGCTCATCCAGCATCTCGAAACATGATGGTTAAATTGACCACAATATGTACAAGAAATCTTTCTTCCATTAAACCATGTAAAATTTTCATGCCTTGAAGAAACACAATCAAATTGATCATGAGAATATTTATACCTCTTGTGCTGCTTTGCATGTTCATCCTTTTTGCCTCCATGAGGAGATGAACTAGTAGAGGCTCTAGTTTTCAATTGCAAACTAACATCATTGTTCTTGTCTTGAAAACTGCTTAAAATTCCATGCTTGCCATAAGCTGCATGTCTACCATCTTCTTGCTGCAACAAAGGCTTAAAACAATGGCAATCATCTTTGAAACAAATTTGACATATTTTCCTCATGGAAGTTGGAACAAAAGTTCTCTTTGAATTAACCTCACATGCCTTCATGGCTTTTGAGTCTTCTCCATTAGATTGCACATAACCAAGACCAATATTCTTGGGTCGTTCCTCAACAGAAAGGGGTTCAATCATGCCTTGTGCATGCTTTCCTAATCCTTTGCCTTAATAACCCATTTTAATCATTAATTTGGATCCTACTCCCCTTCTATGCTTTTCGAAAGATCCAACACATCTTTTTAAAGAGGAAACTAAAGACAAATCAAAAGGGATTACCTCTTTCTCACACATGTTCTTGATCAAAGCCTCTTGGGCTTGAAGAAACTGCAACTCCATATCATGCAATATTTGAAGAATTTCTTCGTTCTCCTGCTTAATAGCCAACAATTTCTCACGAAGATTCGTGCTTTCTCTTCTACCCTCAAACTGCACCATATCCTTCAATATAAGGAATTCACACTTCATATCCTCATCGAAGAACCTTGTGAAGGAGGAAACTTCACTTGTAGAAGTTGTCATTATCATGTCAATGAACAAATTATCTTCAACAATGTTCCTAAATATTTTCAAAATAAATGACAAAGCTTTTTCCCCCAAATGTCTTTACAGCCATCACATATTCAAGCAACCAACAATGCACAATTCAAGTGAAAATCTTGTTCAAGAAGCCAACAACAAACCAACTCAGGTGAAAATCTTGGAGTGGTTTTGAGGTCCTTTGGGGTAAGGAAAATATCTTCTATTCCTTTTTGTCTTCTCCAAGACTTAGCTAATCAGTAGCTATCCCCAAACTTCAGAAAACTCAAACAACATGTAGTTTGCAAAATAGTAAAGCAGTCAATCTTCTACATTGCTTTAAACACCTTTCAAGCTATACAATCAAGCTATAGTGATGTCAATCAAGCAAACCTGATCTGAAAATGGAATGTACTTGAATAAAGGGTGCAAGGTATCCATTTCCAATAATTTTAAATGTACAAAGAACTCCAATGTTAACTCTGAAAAAGTGAGAACTTCTTATTTCTAATACAGAGATAGACCGTAGGGGCATTTACTAGATATGTCACCTCTAAAGAGAGGATGAGATCCAAAGGCTACCTGGCTCTCTATAGGCTCTACCTAAAGAAATAATAGAAGTAAACACTCAGATGTCATTAAAATACTCATGCTTGAAGATTGATGTCTTGCAGAATAAAAGAAATAAGTTTGAGCAATTGTTTAGGTGTTTATGAGTGAAGGAAAGTTATTTAAATTTGTTGTTTAACACATTATATCAGTTTTGTTTAGCATGATACCTTCAACAAATAATGACACAAAGATGATGAAGCAGTTCACCCCTCCTGGGCTACATCTACTGGACCAAGCCTCCCAAAATGGGCTTGTCCTCTTGTATTAAGAAAGCTGCAAAGGATAATACAAGTAAATAAGTGCCTCTAAAGGAAAATTTGACTGTAAAAACAGAATCAAAAGATAGGTAAAAGTTAAGAATGCTCTTCCCTAAGCACTAAACAGTGAAATTGTACCTTAAACAATACTTTCTCCAAATGGCCCTAGTGGCCCTCAAAGCTTCCTTGAAGAAATTCGAGGTGAAGAATGCCTCAACAGGAAAAAAGAGCTCTAGAAATGGACTTAGAGCATTGAATACAGTCAAGAATGACCTTCGTTTCACATTCAATGGCTGCACACAAGCCAATGCAGCGCCAATACTGAACAAGCCCTAGTGGCTCCTGGAACTTCCCTGAAGCAAGAACACCTGAAGATGACCTCTGTTGGCTATGAAATTTGTGCCAATGGCTTCAGAATGTCGAAGAGACCAAAAATAAAAATAAAAATAATCTCAAAAAGCCTCTCCTAGCCAAAGTTATGGCATATTCAATACCACTTCCAGTTTGCCCCTAAAACCACTCCAGCTAACTTTAGTTGTCTGGCTATTAAGCCTGCAAAAGTTGGCGGGACCGCAAAAATTGGTGCCACCACCAAACCGATCACCAGTTAAGTCATGACTGCCTAAGTTAACTACTAGTTGTATTTAAGGTTGATCACATGTGTGGTTAGGGTGCCTCAGATTTCGCGCTAATTGTTGGTTGGTGGAATTAAACCTTAAGTTTAATCCAAAGTCAACACATTTCAAGTAATACCAATATGGTGTAGCTGTAAAGGCAGAGGTTTCAGGTCGCAGGTTCAATCCACAAGTTTGCCATATGAGATTTTAAATATGCACCCAACCCATATGCTGACGTCACCTCGGCCACGTGGCGACCTGCCATGTGGTAGTATTTTATTGGCTGCCAGAAATGGAATATTCCTAGAATATTTTGGGAATATTTCTAGGAATATTTTAAAGAATATTCTCTAAAATATTTTGTGGAATATTCTATTTTAATATATTTTTTTTCAAAAAATTGGAATAACTTCTGCATACGGAGTCTATTTTTCAAACTGTTCACGGTGCCAAAATCAGGAAGATGAGACCTATCCAGTTGTTTAGGTTTGAACCAATTCTGAGCACTTTCATTTTAAGCATTTTTCGACACTTGGTCTTGAGCTCCTGATCAATATTTGTGATTTTGAAGAACTGATCAACCAATGGAATGTGACATAGGTCTAAGGCATCAGAGGCCTTTAGGTTTTCCTGCGATGAAGATGAACTTGCAGATGGCTGATCTTTTCTCTTAGGAGCCATGATTATAGAATTACAATGAAAAGATAACAGAAAACATGGATATAAATACCTCAAGGTGATGCGTTCTGGTAGTAAGCTCAACAATGACGTAGAATAAAAAAAGGAAAAAGTGATAGTATGAAACAATGAATCAAGATGTAAGAGGAGTTATGGAAAAGAAATGGCGTAATGGGGGTGGGGGCATTCTTTATAACCAGGATAATTTAATTGTTATAGGAAACCTGTTGCTGAACAAAAGGATTAACATTAATGCAGAAGAAAGAACAAAAATGGAAGGAATGGATAGAAAACGAGTGACGACGAATAAGGACATGCGACATGCAATGGTTGGGAACGGAAGATGCGGGAAGGATATTACCTACAAAGTTTTGTGAACCCAACGTTTCGAACTACCAAGTGAGTCCATCATCAGGGGATGTGTCAATAGATATTCTTAGATATTAATGAGTTATCCATGAGCTCTAATATGAGGGTATATATATATATATATATATTTATATTAATACTATAATATATAATTATATATAATGGGCCGACTGTTAGTTTCATGCTATTTAAATTGATTACTATTATTTATTATTTTTTAATTTGTTTAATTAATTAGTTATTAATCAGTTAAAGGATAAATATTTTATATTTGTTGAATTAGCTTTATGTTCTAATTTATACAAAATAATTATTTAAATATTTGTTAAGTGTTAAATAAGTAATTTATTTGATTAATGTTTATTAATAATAAATTTGATTAAATAAATAAATTAATAAGTTAAAAGATAAATAATTAATAATGATTATTTAGTGATTTAATTATATGTTTATTATTTTATGTAAAATGATTTTTAATTAATTTGTTTGATTGATTCATTAATTGTTAATTGATCCATTAATTTGTATGATTAATTAACTATTCATGTGATTAATTGATAAAAGAATAGATTAATTATTAATTATTTTATTGTTTATAATTTATTAATGTCTATTGATTAATTTTAGGTATTTATTTGATTAATTAATTAATTATTAATTGTTAATTGATAAATAATAATAAATAAATAAAAAAATAAATAAATAAATTAATGAATTAATGAATTAATAAATTAATAAATTAATAAATAATGATTCATAATTAATAATTAAAAAATTAATGAATTAATAAATTAATAAATCAATAATGAGTTAATTATTGATTTTTTAAGATTTCATTTAAAGGTTTCCAGGTGTTTCTTAGTTTTAATCCATCGTCCCGGTTCAAGTTGTTCTTCCTTTTTTCTATTTCAATGGCTTCTTTGATTTCCTTTTAAGATAGTGGTCTTCTCTTCTAACTAGTTTGACTTCTTCCATGTAGATGTAATGAGAGGAAGAATGAACATGTTCAGCGAAGGCTAATTTTGAGGTCCTTTCTCTTCTTAAGTCAGCAGTGTGTTCTTTAATTCTAGTATTAAGAGACCTACCTATTTCACCTATGTATTCCTTACCGCATGAGCAAGGAATCACATAAACACCTTTTGAAGGTTAGGGTTTATGGGATCCTTGACTGAGTTGAATAATTGTCTGATGGTGTTAGCAGGGGTGAAGGCTACATTAATGTTATGCTTATTAAGAATTTTAGTAATTTTATCCGTGATGCCTTTTATGTATGGAAGGGAGACCTTAGGAGTTGATAAATTTTGAACTTTAATATCTTTGTTATTTTTGTTTAGGGATAGGTGCATGGCTTTCTTGATGGTATTTCTATTATAGCCATTTAGTTCAAAAACTTTGTGAAGATGTTTGAGTTCATCATTTAAATGGTCAGGATTAGATATTCTGGCTGCCCTAGTGGTTAAGGTCCTAATGATGCCAATCTTCTATTTAGGGTGGTGATGAGAATTTGCATGTAGATATTGTTCTGTATGGGTTTTCTTTCTGTAGACTTGGAAACCAAGAGACCCATATCTTTTAGTTAGAAGGATATGAAGAAAGGGAAGCTGGTTGTTATTTTCAATTTCAATAGTGAATTTTATATGGTCAGAGAGGCTATTTAAGTTATTGAGGAATAGGTCAAGTTTTTCTTTCCCATGACTCCACTTGGCAAATATGTCGCGTACAAACCTTTTCCATTCTTCAGGGGTGTATGGAAATGACCTAAGATCCTTTTGTTCGAAGTGCTCCATAAAGATGTTGGCAACTATGGGGGATAGAGGAGAGCCCATAGCCACACCATGAGTTTGTTCATAAATTTTACCTTTGAAATTGACGTAAGAGGATCTTAAGCATAGCTCCAAAGATCCACAGTTTCTTTATCAGTGATGTTTCTCATGATCTCAATAGCTTCACCAATAGGAATCATGGTATAAAGGGATACAATATCAAAGCTAACCATCAGATCTTCATCTTTCATTTCTATGTTATTAATCCATTGAATAAAAGAACAAGAGTCTTTAATATAAGAAGGGGTATTACCAGAAAGAGGTCTAAGTTTTTTGGCCAGGTGTTTTTCCGAAAGGTAAGTAGGGGAACCTATGGTATTAACTATAGGTCTAAGAGGTATGTTAGGTTTATGGACTTTAGGAGCCCCATAAATTCTAGGAATAATGGAACTATTAGGGATGATTTTCTTTTTTTTGGAATCATCAAGCGATGATTCTTTGATGTTCTTAATTACTTTGCACATGATTTTCTAACAAATTAACAAATTATTAAATTATTAAAAAAATAATAATAAAAATAAATAAAATAAAGAATAATAATAAATATTTAAATAAATGAAAAACTAACAGGCCGGCCAATTTTCATATAACTTTTCTCTAAAAACCTTTATATATATAGAGCTCATGGATAAATCATTAATATCTGAGAATATCTATTGATGCATCCCCTGATGATGGACTCACTCGGTAGTCTGAAACGTTGGGTCCACAAATATCTATAACGGGTCATTCCTCCTCTTCTAAAACTATCCTCACCTGTATGGACTCATTATTTAATAAGGATATTACCGCTAGCAGATTTCGGAGGGGGGGTTGATGGTAAGTAGTAATGAGTGAGGGGGGTGTGCAGTGTGGAGGACGTGATACGTAACGAGGGGCTCATGAGAATGAAACTGCTTTTCGGACCCCCCTAACGTTATTGCATAACATATTGAGGGGGTGCAAAATGGCTTCCCCGTCGTTGATCTGGGTGGGGAAATGGACCACCGTTCGATTATGTTCAACTTTTAGTACTTCGCGACAAAACAATTTTGTCCCTTTCTGACTTTGACTACAAATCTTTGCACTATTTATTTACGTAAAAATTAATCACTGATTAAAGGTAATTAAATCTAATCAATCCTTAATCTAATTTTTTGGCGCATTTGGACGTACAACCATTATTTTGCCTAATTTACTTGTAATCCTAATCTAATACATCTTTGGCCAATATTTGAGCATATTAGGCCATATTTATTCTATTCTAACCTATCTAGTAATGTTCTACCAAGATTAAACAATTTGGTGAACTTATTCTCTACTCTAAAACATAAATTTAAATGATTTGATCAAGATTAAACTGTATGATTCAAATCAAAAGAAAAGGTTGTGGCATATAAACAAGCTGCACACAAAACCTTGATTTATTACAATGCAATGTATTTTTATGAAGTGGCGTTTAAACATGCACACTCATACAAATTTTGATTTTATTTGATGGGGTTTTATTTCATCTTTTTTTTCTTTTTTCATATTTTCATTTTTATTCTTTATTTTTTTTATACCCTCTTTTAAAAATAAAAACTAACTTATCAAAAATAAAGCATGTTACAACATCGACTACAATTGGGGATTGCTTCCTCTTGTAGGTTGCAGAGAACTTGCAGATCCATGTGCCTTCTCCTTGGGCTAATTCGGTCTTTGTTGAAACAAATACACACTACATGTAAAATAAACTCTCTGGTATTATACAATCATGAATGAATGGAAACCTCTGAATACTGAATGTAGTGCTTCATGTATTTCCCATTGATAGGCAATGAGGAATATTGTCCTTCCAAATTATGCAGGATGAAAGTGTTATTACCCTTAACCTCAACAATGCTAAAAGGTCCCAACCAAAGTTTGACAAACTTGCCATGTTTTCCTTTGTCTTGTCTTCTAGCATCCTATCTTAGTCCCAAACCACCTTCCCTAAAATCTCTTTCCCTAGCTTTCCTATCAAACAATATTTTCATTTTATTATGATATTTCTTAAGCTTGTAATAAACTTCATCTCTATCTTCATTCAGTTCTATGATATACTTTATTCTTTGAGAGAAATCATCAGGCTCTTCATTTGACTCTTGTAAAAACTTCATGATAGGAAAAACTAAATGTGTGGGAAATATAGCTTCTTTACCATAAACGTGTTGAAAAGGAGATTTACCTGTTAATCTTTTTGGTGAAATCATGTTGGCCCAAAGTGTATAAATAAGATGACTGTCCCAACTCCTTTTATGATCCTCTAATGTTTTCTTTATAACTTTACCAAACTTTTGTTCGAGGACTCTACCAGTCCATTTCCCTGTGGATTGTATGGAGTAGAATGATGCAACAAGATTTGATATTTTTGACAGAACCCAATCATCTTGGTACTGCTAAATGCTGTTGCATTGTCTGTCACTATTTGCCTGATGCATCCAAATCTAGACAATATATATTCTTCAATAAATTTGATCACAATAGTATCAGTTGCATTTTTGACTGGAATGGCCTCTACCCATTTGATAAAGTAATCTATAGCAATCAATATCCATCTGTGCTGACTACTTGAAGAAGGATGAATTTAACCAATGAAATCCAATCCCCATTGAAGGAAAGGTGCTTGGACTAGTACTGGAACAAATGGAAGTGTTTCTAATCTTTTCTTTCCAGCAAACATTTGACACTGTGTCCAACTTCTAACCTTTTCTCCCACTTGTGAAAATAGAGGAGGCCAATGAAACCCTTCCCTTAAAATCTTGTAAGCTGTAGCCCTCCTAGTACCCTCCACAAATACCTGCATGAAATTGATCAATGATCCCTTCTGTCTCATTTTCTATTAAGCACAGTAAAAGGATGTTAAGAAGATCCTTCCAATATAGGTTTAGATTAACAATACAATATTTTTTTTTTTAACAAGATCGTTTACTGATATATTATAAAACTTCAAGGAACGAGTCCTGGTACATAAGATGAGAAGAGTAGTGAGGGGAGGATCCAAAATGGGTACGCAGACCCTTGATCCTTGTCAAAGGACTTCTGGATTGAGATTTGGAAAAGAAAATGGCTATATTTCTGTACAAACAGGCCTACTAAAAAGCAAAATTTACAAGACATAGACAAGTTACAGTTGCTGATTTACAGAATCGTCGGGCTGAGGCTGCTTTTTATCGCTGAACTTTGTTGAGGCCTCTGCATGCATGCTTTGTGTCATTGCTTTTATGTGAGCAATTGCGTCTTCCAGATGGTTGCATTTTTCTTTCAGACCTTCAATCTCCGCTCTCTGTTTCTCTAGCTTCTTCCTTTTGGATTTGCTGTCAGCTTGAAATTCTTCCTTGAGGTCGTTGAAGTGTTTTACGAAGCGAGCGATCATAAAACAATGGGCTTTACACAGTGTGCAGCTGCTGTTTGTGATTACGCGGTCCAAGGGGTTCTCAGCAGTTTCACGCTCCACAGGATTCTTTGCCATTTCAATATCGTTCTTGATGAAGGTTTGAGGAGGTTGGGACAGAGGGATATACTGGGGGAAGCATAACAAAGAGGAGAGATGGAGGAGGGAAGAAGGGGAGATCTGGCAGATAGCGAGGGCCTGAAAGAGAGGCACTGAGGTGAGGCTGTCTTTCAACGGGAGAAGAAAGATAAGGAGGGGGTAGAACAAGGGGGGGGGAGAGATCTGAGAGGAGGAGGGCGAAGGGGAAGGAGGGCACTGATTCAAACAACCAGAGAGACTGTTAGCAGGATAATAAAAGGAAACACAAAGGACACCGCGATTACCACTGAGGTCGGAGGAAGGCAGCCTTCTTCCGAAGCTGATCACAAAGCCTGATCAAGAAGTGAGGGACACATGAGCCTTTCTGAAGAAGATCGAACCTTTACTCTTTTGATCTTGCATAACTGGTTCTTTGAGCTGAAGGGAAAGAGAGGATCCCTGCTGAATAAATAGGAGGTCGAGGGACTGAGCCTCTACATCTGAAGCATGAGTCGCAAGGATTTTGCTAGTCATGTGATCATGGCGAGGATTTTTTATGTAGTCGGGATAGATTTTGATGAGACTGGGGCCTAACTTCTGCTTGGGATTGTCATGAGAAATCTGAATGAGCTTGATCTCGTACCTGTTTGTTATGTCAGAGGTGATTTTCTTTGCAGCGTTCAGGATGAGAAGGATGCCAATGTCAGGAGGGATGAAGTCTGAGGGCTGCTTTTTGATTTTGGGGAGAAGGGCTGACGGGATAATGAGATGACTGAAATGACCGAAATTCAGAGGAGTTGCTAATGGATGGGTCGGGTTACGGGATTGGCTTGACATAGATATGATCATTCTCTCGGACCTGACCAATGATTCTATTGACTGCCCTGTTGGCAAGGGAGTCAACTTCAATGTTATTATTCCTCAGTACATGTTTGAAACTGATATCTCCCAGAAGACTTATGTTATTCATAATCCTAAGCTTGATGTTGTTGAGAGCTTTTTTTTGAAATCTCCCCCGGTAGCCAGAGCAGTGATTAATATTGCCGAGTCGCCCAAAATGATTGGATTATGAACTTCCATTTGCTTCAAAATGCTTGTGCCTAAAAGGAGGCTGTAAGCCTCAGCCATATTATTTGACATTTGGCCCAGGCCCCATTCATAAGTTATGAGGATTTTGCCTTGCTGATCTTTTATGATTCCACCTGCCCCTGCTTTCCTCGGATTATTTTTTGAAGCTCCATCAAACTGGAGAGTGGTTCTCTTTTGCTCATGTATCCATTGATTTATGTCTTCCTTGGTGCCCCTTAGTTTCCAGTTGTTCCCCCTCTTGCCAGATGTGGAGGGGGCTTGCTTATTTTTATCATAGCTTAGGGAGAATTTATTGAACCAGACTTCCTCATCTTTCTGCCAACTGGATCGATCCGGATGAGAGACGTAGTTAGCGCTTATTATCTCTGAGACAAGGCCCATGGTTTTTGCCAAAGTGCGGGCTGGGTTTGGCTTCTGGTTGTTGAAGATGCAGTTATTCCTAGTGAGCCAAATTTGCCAGTAGAGCGTTGAGGGAATACATTTCCACAAGCGGGTGATGATAGCCTTGCTTTTCCTAGGACGGGGGTAAATTTCTCCCAGTTTTTGTGGAGGGTAGAAAGCTGGTCGAAGGTCTCTCTTATTTTCAAGGGACTGATAATTTGGTTCCAACAGCTTTGAGCATAAGGACAAGATAAAAAGAGGTGATGTCTACTTTCCTCCTTAGCATGGCAGAGGTAGTAGATTGAAGGGCCATGAATACCCCCTTTTTTGAGGTTCTCGGCCGTAAGGATCTTGCCTTTGAGAAGAGTCCAGATGAAGAATTTAACCTTTGGAAGGCATTTTGATTTCCACACCGTTGTACAAAGATTCCAGTTGCTGATAGTAGAGCTTGCTTGAAGAAGTTTGTACCCATCTTTTACTATGAAGTTCCCTCCGGTAGGATCCCAAATGAACCTGTCTCGAGCCTCTTTGTTTATGGGAGCTGATTCCAAAAGGGAGATCTTGAGGTCAGCCCATTGATCCCTGAGGTTATTTGGAATAGGAATATCCTTCCAAGTGAGCCAACTATTTTGATCCCATAGGGAGATGTCATAGAGAGAGTTCAAGTTTTTTGCTTCCATCCAAGTTTTCAAGGTGCTGCACTGCTAAAGAAGATTTCTTAGCTTCATGCCCATAATTCTGTCCGTCCATATATTTGTTTCTTTTCCATTGCCCGATGATTTTGAGATGTGGTTTTTGAATTGGGGGAGGAATTTTTTGATGAGTTTCCATACTGGAGTGCATGATCTTTCTACAATTACCTTAGAGAGGACATTAGAGTTCAGCCCATTGAGGTACTTCCTGTTCATAGCCTCCACCCACCAGGAGCCATTCCCTACGAGCATTCTCCAGATTAATTTAAATCTCATTGCTTTGTTAGAGAGGCTTGGAATTTTGATAGCTAAGCCCCCTTTCTCGAAGGGGAGGGTGACTTGGTCCCATTTGACTAGGTTGAATTTTTTTGAGCCCTACTTCCCTCCCTACCAGAGGAAACTTCTCATAATTAACTTCATATGCTTATGGGCACTAGCTGGAGCCAAAGTTACTGCATATTGGTATATAGGGAGAGCAGAGAGGAGGGCCTTAATGAGAGTAGTTCTTCCTGCCAAATTTAGCCAGGACAACCCCCAGCTATGAAGAAGACCTCTCATTTTTTCAATGTGCTTGACCCAGATTTCGGACTTAACTATTTCTTTTGCTAAGGGCAGAACCAAATAAGAGAAATGAATCCAATTCCTTTGAACTGTGATGTCCATGATCAGGGAAATTCTTTGCATGATTTGAAGAGGGACATTCCAGGTGTATATTTTACATTTTTTGTTGTTTAGCATACTCCCTGATGCTGCTAGGAAGGAGTCCAGGGTTTTCTTGAATCTTTTTGCCATCAAGCTTGAGGCTCCTCCTATTAATAGGGTGTCATCCGCAAAGAGCGAGTGGTTAATTTATTTTAACCCTCTCTCTATGCTGATCCCTGTGATCTCCTTTTGCTTGCAGAGTTTTTCCAGATGAATGCTCAAGGTTTCAACCATTATGATATATAAGAAGGGAGAGAGTGGGCAGCCTTGCCTCAGACCCCTAGTGCTTCTGAAGTAGCTGCTGGGTCTACCATTTATGGGGGGGCAATCCAAGGGTTTGAAATGCACTCCATGGTGATGCTTATGAATTTGCTAGATATCCCGAATTTCCTGAGGACATCTGCAAGGAAGTGATGGTCGACCCTGTCAAAGGCGTTTGCCATGTCCAATTTAATAATCATGCCTCTTTCTTTTCTGTTGATGCTGCTGTGAATTGCTTCTTGAATCAATATAACAATGTTCGTTATTTGTCTATGGGGGACAAATCCGCCTTGATTTTCTGATATCAGGTAAGGAAGGAGTTTTTTTAGCCTGTTAGCCAGAATTTTAGTTACAACCTTGTATGATATGTTGCAAAGAGAAATAGGTCTAAAATGGTCGAAGGAGAGGGGATTGAGGTCCTTGGGGATGAGAGCTAGGTGGGAAGCTTTAGTGTTATTCCCCATCTTGAATTTTTAAAGACATTCTTTACCATCCTGACATAATATTTTTTTATTGTGTCCCAGTGATTCCTGTAGAAGGCGTCTGTGAAACCATCGGGTCCCGGGGCCTTATCCAGTTGCATGCTGAAAATCGTCAACCTTATCTCCTCCTCTGTGACATCCTGGTCTGTTTTGCAGTTCAATAATTTTGCTCTGGACTGGACTGAGAAAATCCGTATTGTTCGAAGTCTGGGGGACTGCTGATAATAGGGCTTTGAAGTGGTTATGCGTTGCCTCTTTTATTTCTTCTTGTTCACTGATTTCTTTCCCCTCTGCTATGATTTTATCAATTTGATTTCCAGCTCGTCTGATCTTTATGTTGTTGTGAACGAAGGAGGTGTTTTTGTCTCCTACTCTGAGCCAAAGACACCTCGATTTCTGTCTCTGTTCTTCTTCCTCCACTCTATTTTGCCTGTAGAGCTCCTTGAACATTTTGTTTTCCTGGGATTGGTCTTCCTTTCTGTGTTGGTTATCCTCTTTCTCCTGGTTCCACTGCTCCATTTTCTTGAGTAGATCTGCTCTTTTTTTATTTTCCAGTGCTGTGTTCGCTTTGGCCCATTGTTTTATTACTTCTCTTAAGGTTTTTAGTTTTGTTTCCCAAATGTAGTGAGGCGAACCAGTGACTTCATTCGCCCAATGATCTTTGATGAGTTTTCAAAAGTGCTCCTTAGAGTCCCAAGCTTTATTGTATTTGAAGGGAAGGGGTCCCAGATTTCTTCCCTTGTCGAGGATCAGGACCACGGGCTTATGGTGTGAGGCTGAGGCGTGGACAATTTTTCTTTTGACTGAGGAGAAGCCTGAGACAATTCTTTCATGACTTAAAATTCTATCTAGTCTCTCTTTGATATTGTGGATACCAATTCTCTTGTTGCTCCACGTGAATTTGCCATTATAAGGGGGAATATCAATAAGGTTGTGTGTTTTAATTATCGCTTCCAGTGAGTCTCTTGAGGGATCAGCGAGGAAATTCCTACCTATTTTTTCCTCAATGTTCCTTATTAGGTTTAGATCTCCACCCATAAAAATGTTCTCGTCTTGAGAGGCCTGCAATTCTAAGTTTATGGAATCCCAACAAAGAGCTTTGTCCCTATAGTGATTCAGGGCGTAGATGTTGTAGATGGTGTATTCTTCTTTTGAGACTCTATTTTTGAAAGTTGTTCTTACCCACCAGTTGTAAGATTTTTTGTTGGTGAGCTCCCATTTGTTCTTGTTCCAAAGGGTTCCTATTCCTCCTGAGGCACCTACTGCATCTATGGCTGTGCCTGTGAAATTTTTGTATAGTTTTTTGAGGTTTTGAAAGTCTTCCTCAGAAATTTTGGTCTCCTGGATGAGGAAGAGATCTGGCTGCTCTTGATTGATTAGATTCCTGACTGCGTTGGATTTTAGGGAGGAGCCCAACCCCCTGCAATTCCAAGAGACCAATATCATTACTTAATTATTTTTGGATGAGCCCCGCTCCTTTCCTTTGTCTTTTCCCCACTTCCTTTTTGTTTGTCCAGGAATGAGTCCATTGACTGTTGAGTTCCGGTGGCCATTTCTTTTGCTGTTGTTTCATCTCTGATCTCTTTTTTTGACTTCCTGCCTACTTTTCTTGGAGGGTCAGAAGTGAGACTAGCTTCTTTCATTTTGTTTCTAGTGAGGATGCGTTAAATAGTTGGGGGGGGGGAGAGGACGGGGGCAACGAAGGAGAGAGGATGACTGCGAGGTCAGAGGCTCGGGGAGAGGGAGGGGGTGAAAGGGTCTTTCAGTTGACAGGGATTCAAAGGGGTTAGAGGATGAGGGGAAGGGATGGGTTGATATAGGGGGGGGGGGGGGGAGGGGCAGCTTGGGGTTTCAGAGGAGGCTTAGAACTTGAATCTTGCAGAGGGTTTGATTTCTTCTTTTTTACTTGCTCCCATGAGCCTTCAGAGATTTCAACATTTTCATTAGACTCATTTGTTTTTAACTTACTACATCTATTTGCAAAGTGTCCATATTCGTGACATACCTTGCATTTGAAGGGTATTTGCTCATAGTCTAGCTGTTGGATGTGTGTCCAATGGTCTACTTTGATCTTGATGGCTTCCAGCAGGCCTTTCCCTAGGTCGACTTCAACGCAGATCCTCGCATAGGCGTGCATATTCTCCTTTGGTTCGCATCTATCAATGTATTTTCTGACCGCGTTCCCAATGGCCTTTACTGATTCGTCTCCCCAGCAGTGGAGGGGGAGGTGGGGTAGGTGGACCCAAACTGGGACTGCATTTGGGATGTCCATTTCCGGATCAAATTCGGGAGACCATCTGTTCAGATAGAGGCCTCTTGAGTCCATGAAGTAGGGTCCATTTCTAAAAATGAGGTTCTGATCCTCTTTGGATTCAAAAAGAAAAGTATAGAAGCCCTTTCCACAGAATCTGATGGCTATTTTCCCTTGTATTATCGCGTTCCAGTTGCGTTCCACCCATTTTTGGACTGTTCGGGGCGAAAGCCAGAGACCACTGAACTGACCAACAAGACCTCTCTCAGCTAAGGCGATTGCTGCCTTCCTCGGGAGATTGGGAGGAAGGGAAACTTCAGGGATTTCATCTAGTTTATTGATAAACTTGGAAGCAGAAGGGCAGATTCTTGAAGAGGCGTTCTTAGGGATAAGAGATGCAAAGATTTTTTCACTGTCTTCAAAGTCTGGGGACGAGGATGGATCAGTCCCAGACATGGCGGGCAGGGAGGGCTAACACGAAGCCGGTCAGAGAAAAAAGGGGGGGAGGCGAAGATGTAAGGGGCTCCAGAGCTGGGGCCGAGTAGGGGACCCGAGAGAACCGCCGGAAGGGAGCCCAGGGGGGCCTGCAGGGGCAGAGACAGGCCCAACAGCAGAGCTGCCAGGCGGCCTAGAGGAGGTGATGAACCAGTCAAGGGGTGGCCGCACGGGAGCAACGATTTGAATTCGCCATCTTCCCTAAGAATGAAATCGAGGCTTTAAAACTTCAACAATACAATATTTTACAACCTTCAACTCTAGTGTTTTACATTGATTATTGGTAAAATTCATATGGACATTCAAATTCTCTAGGAAAATTCACAATATCGTAGTACCAATATGGTAATAAAAATTCCTCATCAATGTGAATTGGAATTGACTGATTTGATGTAGAAGGTTCTTGTGGATTCTCTTGTGTTGGGATTTTAGAAGGTTCTCGTGGGTTCTTCACAATTTGGCTCTCAAAAGGTTCTTGTGGATTCTCCTGTGTGGGGGTTGTAGAAGGTTCTTGTGGATTCTTCTCAGTTGGGATTTCAAAAACAGACTTTATTCTTAAGATCTTACAATTGGACTCATCAAGGAGCTTAGCTAGGCCTTGACCTTTTACCAGCTTGGTAGTCTTGATAATGAGATCATACTCTGAAATATTAGTTATCCATCTCCCTCTCCTTTCATCAATATTAGGCTGAGTTAAAATAGTTTTGACAACACTATTGGGTACATAGGCAATAATAGAAGAGTGGAGGAGATAGACTCTAAAGGCTTTCAAAGCTTGAACTAAAGAATAGGCTTGTTTTTCAATGATGTCATACTTTAGCTCAACATCTCTCATGAATTTGCTAAAAAAGGCAATGGGTTGGTATCTCCATATTTATTCTTTTGCAAAAGAACGACAACTAAGGTAGTTTCAGAGGCAAAAGAAAATATACTAAATGGTTCAGAATAATATGGACTGGCTAGAATGGGGGCTTCTACAATGGCCTTTTTTAATTTGATCAAATGCATTCCTTGCAAGAATAGTCCATTTAACTTCATGATTTGTTTTTAGCATATCAGTTATATCCTTAACTATTTAAGCATAATTAGGGATAAACCTTCTTAAAAAATTAATTTTCCCAAGGAAAGCGTAAATCTCCTTCTTATTCCTTGGTAATATAAGTGCCCGTATAGCTAAAAATCTTTTAGCATCAATGACTAATCATTCTTTAGAAATGATGTGGCTGAGCAATTTTCCTTCTTGAAGTGCAAATAACGACTTCTTGGGATTAAGGTAAATCCCAAATTTTCTACACATGTCAAAAACCTTCCGCAAATGATTTAAACGCTTGTGGTTGGAATTGGAAAAAACAGTCAAATCATCTAAATAAATAACAACAATTTTTTTGGTCTTACCCACAAATTCTAAGTCCATAGCTCGTTGAAATGCAGCTCCGATGTTAGTTAACCCAAAAAAGGCATCCGAGGATACATGAATGTGTTCCAAGGAGTTGTGAATGCATTCTTTTATCTATTCTCTGGACTAACCATAATCTGATTATATCTAGAAAAACCATCTAACATGAAAATTCTATTAGCTCCTAAAACTTTATGAAGTACTTGATCCATCTTAGGTAATGGATAATTATCTTTCAGAGAGGATTTATTCAAATTACTAAAATCCACACATAATCTAATTTCACCACTATTTTTTCTCACTGGAACTAGATTGGCTACCCAATCAGAATATCTCAATGGAACTATTATTTTAGCATCAAGTAGCTTCTTGAGTTATTTTTCAATAATAGGAAGGAGGACATGATTAATTCTCCTCAATTTTTGCTTGAAAAGCTTTGCTTCTGGTTTTAATAGAATTTTATGTTCAATAAGAGATGTATCATATGTTTTTAATTCATTATAAGACCAGGCAAAAACATCTTTGTAGGCTTTAAAGAGGGTTAAATATGTTTCCAAAAAATTGGCTTCCATTGACAAGGATGCATAAATTTTAACATTTATGATTTCTTCAGAATGTTCAATGTTACAGATTTCAATATTTTCCTTAGTTGAATTTGACAACAGACTTTTGGGAACATCATTATGATCAAAGAGTTTCTCAAGAGGGACTAACCCTTTTGAAATATAATTATTAGATAATTGAATAATGCTATGATCGACAATTTTTGAGTCAAATTGCGGTGTTTGATCTTCGTTGTAAACTTCAAGATCATCAAGTTGTTCTTCCTCAACTTGTAGGTTTAGGAATTCATCAATGACTGGCAAAAAGGATTTTAGCTACTCGTCATCATAAATTTTTTTCCAGTGCTTAAGATTTTCAAGGATAGATGGTCTATACTTGACTCGAATTTGATACTAGACAAGCATTTGATCGAGAACTTTAAAAGAACCAGCAAAAACAACCAAGGAATCTACATGAATGTTTTGATCTCTAGGAATAGTAGTGATATTGAATGTTGAAAAGAAACTTTTAATTGAATCCCAAATCTTGTTCTTATAAGATCTAAGTCTAAGGTGTTTAGTTTGAAATTGATTCCTAACTTGTCTAACAATAAGTTCAGAATAAAAAAATGCACTTAAATTCTGCACCTTAAGACTTCTTGCTAACTCCAATCCTAGCAAAAAAGCTTCATACTCTGCTACATTATTAGTAACATTGAATTCAAGCTTATATGATTGGGTAATATTTTCTTTATCTGGTGAAATTAATACAATTCCAACTCCTACTCCTTCATTTGAGCAAGAACCATAAAAGTACAATTTCCAAATATCGGTCTTGATGGTTTTAAGCTTGTCAACAATGTCTTCAATAGTAAGCTGAGTGCTTTGTGAATTATTAGCTGATAATTCAAAACACCCAAATTCTTGGTCAATTGCATAAATAGGATGATTCATAGCTTGATCAAATTTACAAACAATATTCATAAATCTAACTTCTCTATAGAATCTGAGATGCTCACCCCCATATACTAGAATAGTGGCATAAGACGTGTCCATTTGTAGGCTCCCTCCTAATTTGTTACAACAGGATCTTGATGACAACATGCCAAATTTGGGAGGGATGTCAATGACTACAATGTCTAAAACCACACTTTTGACAGGGATCTGAGCTAAAGTAACCACCAGATCTTTAATAAGGCCAAGACAAGGTACTTTCTTGGAGTCCAAAGTGTAAATATCATGACAAGTTCTAGTGACTTATAATTGCAGCTCGTCCATGATTACCTTTGGCATCAGATTATGGGAAGCCCCAGAATCTAATATACAATTAAATAACAGGAAATCATGAATTTTCATAGTCACATAAAAATGTCACACATTCTCATCAATCATGTCTAAGCTAGGACCAAAGTCTACTGAGGTTTTTTCGTCTTGCAGGCTTATCACATCCCCTTCCACATCAACACTCGATCACTGAATCCATTTAGAAACCTGGTTTTTATACCCCAAGTTCTTTGATAGTTCAGATAGGGGAATTGGTATTTTAACTCTTTCCAGTTCTCTTTCAACATTGAAAGTTGTCAAAACAGTTTTATCAATTAAGTTGTTAGGTTGTATAAATTTTGCAGGTTATTGGAGGTCTACCAGGATCTGACCTAGGTCTTAGATCGTATCTCCTATATAATTTTGCAATTAAATATTCAGAAAAGGCTTGATATTTAGAAATTTGAGTCTTCTTGATCTTGAGAAGACTGATATAAAGGGTGAGAAACAATAGCATATGTACAGATGAATGATCCAGATTACTTATATCTTCAGAAATTAAAGGTTCGATGTCATCTCGTTGTCTCTGCAAAATTTGAGTTTGAGGGGATCTTCTAAATTGAGTTTGAGGTCTAGCAGCCGTTTTTTGTATCATTCTAGGCTGAGTTTCTATCTTATAAATCATATTAGAAAGGTTCCTAAGTAATGATGTTGTCTCATCTATCTTTTGATCATTGTTTTTAGTTTTTGAGGAAGATCCTTCTTCCTTAGCTTTCATTTTTCTTTCTTCTTTTTCAGCCTTGTCTTTGAGTTTGGATGATGCTAACCTATTAGCCTCAACTTCTATAACATTAGTTTGCATGTTCTGTAAGGTATGGGATGATGTAGTGGAGGATGAGGAGGGATATGGTGAAGCTGTGGGTGAAGATGGAGGAGTAATAGTAGGAAGAGGATGAGAAAGTGGGGGATCCCTAAAATTTTTAAAAGGTGTTTTAATAACTAACTTTTGATCCTCTGTTTCAACGTGTTCTTTATTTTCAAACAAAGGTTTTGAATATACATAAAAAGTTTTTTTAGGTTGGGAAGAAGTAGATGAGAATGTATAATGAGTGGGGGAGATAAAATCAATAGGTTTTAGCTCCGGTAAATGTACATCTAGTTGTTCCTCTGACTTGGGTGAATATGAAAGTATTTTAAGGAATTTATATGATTCCAAAGATTGGACAAAGAGAGCTGACTGCAGATCAACTCCTTTAGATAATAGTTCTAAAACCATAGGTGTTAGATCAACCAAATCTAATTGGGATGGAACATTGATAAAGGGATCAGAAGCTGATATATCTTCAGGTTGTAGTCGTACAAAGGAAGAAACAAAAGCTTCAAGTCTCCTTCTGAAGAAACAAAAGCTTCAAGTCTCCTTCTGAACGAGGGTTTTCTCACCAGTCTCTCTGGATCAGATAAAGGAGAAACAATTTGAGAATCAGAGTGAGATCTGGTATGTTTTGAAGGAGCTAATTTGGTCTTGTGGAGTCGCTAGGTGAAATATTTTAACCTACAATTTCTTTATCCACCTTAAAAAAAATTGTCTTAATCATTGTCCCAGGGAAAATAATTCATTTTTCGCTCCCCAACAATGACACTAGTCTAATGTTGTCCTTTGAGATGACTCTAGGTCAGTTAATCACACCAGAGCATCTAAAATATTTTGTTTGCTCTTAAAGTTTTTGGATGACCAATGTTATGAACAATTTGAAAACAAGTGCTTAAACCTTAACATCTGCTAAGCTGGATGAAAGGGTTGTCTATTTGTCTAAAATAGTTAATTGATTTAAAATGTGTGAATAACAGAGCCTTGATGAAATATAACTTGCTAAATATTCAGACAGAATATTTGGTTGGTTACAAGAAAAGAATACAGAGTTTCCTGTAGAACAAAATATATTTAATCTAATGCAAATGGGTGTGATAATTACTTGATATAGAGGAGTTTATAATAGCAAATAGTTTTATAAAGTAGTCCCTAATTATTATTTATAACTTCACATGGGGGTATGATCTTACCCAAATTTCTGCATAAAGGGTTAAATACATGAAGAAAGACATAATAAAATAAACACATAAGAAAAAATTACGAGGAGACAAACTATAGGAGGAAAATTCAGTTCATTAACTTGAAGCAAATCTCCAGCTCGATTACAATTCTGACTTTAAAGTTCATCCAAGGGTTCAACCTTCAATAACTCAAAGGAGGAGTTATTTATACAAAAATAAAAGTTCTTTTAGATATTTTTAAAGCAATGTTGGGTTGTGTAATATTATTTCCACGTAGTTAACATGGGGTTTGAGGCGTACCCGTAACCCCACTTTATGTGTTATGCTCTTGCGTTGTTGTTGTTGTTGTTATTTTTTTTTCTATGTTTTTAGAATTCGCATGCATGTAATTTCTGTACGGGGTTAAAACCTACATTTGGTATCAGAGCTATTTTTGGTTTCAAGGGAACGCCTTTGTTGCTGAGGGGTTTCGCTCAGGGCTGTGGTAGACCCTATTTAGTGGGAGATCTGCGAGATCGATTTTGGTGGTGAAAGAACATGGTGAGTGGTGGAAAGATAGAGATCGAGAAATTTTATGGTCAGAGTTTTGAGTTGTGGAAACTCAAGATGGAGGATTTGTTGGTGGATAAATATCAGTGGATCATGGTAGATC